>VUQH01071609.1:0-44909 GCA_015106775.1 Etroplus canarensis | reverse complement strand
TATATATCTATATATCTATATATCTATATCTATCTATCTTCTATCTATCTATCTATCTCTATCTATATCTATATCTATATCTATCTATATATATATATATATATATATATATATATATATCTATATCTATATCTATATCTATCTATATATCTATATATATATATATATATATATATATAGGGGCTGTCAAAATTAGAGCATTAATCCAGATTAATCAAATTGAATGATTCATTTGATCAAAAATGTTAATGCAATTAACCCATGCGCAGCGCACAATGAGTCAAAATTCCACAATTCCACTTACTGGTGCAGATTGGGGCTCCAATGCTAGCTGGTGGCAGAATCATCGTGCTCACGATGGATCATATTGGCCCTTTCAATGAGAAATTTGGGTACAAAGAAACCCAAGATGGAATAATCGACCAACCAGTAATTTGCATACTCTGCAGTTTTCGTTTTTGTTTCACTGAAGCACTTCCGGCTTAAAGTATATAAACACGAAGCATACATTAGTCAGAGATTTTTCTGAAAGTACTTTTCAACCATGATTCCCAGCTTATGCCAAACCACCCTCAAAGAATGTAGGGGCCTCAGTAAATTTACCTCTGGCAAATTGTGTTTTATTGTTTTAAATTTTTATTTTGCAATTTGGACACCATACCCATTCTCTAGTTTAAATAAAACACATGTATGTATCATGTATGTATCACTTTCTGTCATGAGCTTTTTTCCCCCACAAAATGCAGCACAATAATGAACTGGTACTATTTGTGATTAATCTGAATTAATCCACTCCATAGTGGAGTATGGCCAACTTTTATACCCAATCACATTATGGCCTGTATATATACCTGTGTAAGCCCATAACACCCTCCACAATGTCCAGGCAATCCAACCGAGCAACAGGCAGCAAGAATATGAACTCGGAGCTGTTCACATTGACTTATGGGGCGCTGGTCACCCAGCTTTGTGTATATATAAATATGTGTGTGTGTGTGTAAATGAGGTTACCTATGATAACTATGAAACTATGATTCACCTCTGCTGTTCCAGTGTCTTTGCCTCACAATTAGCATTATAGCGTCCTTACCACTGCAATTATTGTGTGCAAGATTAAATTGCCTACTGAAAAGGAGGTGCTGAAAACAGCGTCAGACAGGTGATACTGCTCAGGATGACAGTCTGAAAACTGGACAGAATGGCAGGGTTGGTGGAGAAGCTGGGAAACGGGCTTGAGATGAAGAAGCAGGTTCGCTTGAAAAACAGATTATGAGAAAACCCAAGACCAGTGTCTCTGTAGCGTAGTTGCAAGCCCCAAACTGTGGTGGCTCAGTCTGTTGGGAGACGCAATTTGATACCAGAGGGTTTCTGAGGGCCGCTGGTTCAAGACCTGACTGGACCTGGAGGTCAACCCTTACTTGAGACCCTGTTCTGGACCCCTGGAGGTGGATTGGAGGCTGGAGAGGTGCTGGCCACTCCCCCACCGAGCACTGCCAAGGTGCCCTTGAGCAAGGCGCTGAGCCCCTACATTGCTCTCTCTGGTGCCTGTGATTGGTAGCCTATGCTCACCCACCTCTTTGACCTGCATGTGTAGTGTGTAACAGCATAAGAGTGTTTGTGGGAATTGAATTGTAATTTCCCTACACTGCGATTATTAAAGTATGTCTTCTTCAAATCTAAACTATAAGAATTGAAATCATACATGAATAGGTAGTCAGCGTAGCAAACAAATCCAGTAAGGAGATGGAAAAGGCAAAAATTCAGAAGCAAGCAACAATTAGTTCTTATGGGAACAAGATACTAAAATGAAACAATAACAACAAGAGAATTAAAGAAGAATTCTAAAAATTAAATTCAGTTCAGCTTGAAACAAGAAACATCAAATACAAACCAGGAAAAAAGATGGTTGGAAAGCTTAACTAGCTGAGCCAACTGAGTGAGGAACAGCAAGAATCGTCTAAACTCAGAAGACTGACTAGATTAAAAGTGACAGGTGATTCATAAAAATGGTTGGAAAACATACTAAAAATAATGAAAGCTTTTGTGAATTTTAAAATAACATAGAAAACAACTGAGATCATAACAAACCCTAAAAAAGACTGCACAGAATAAAAGTTAGAACTTGTCCAAACACGTCGTTTTGTTGAGATTTTTGCTTTTGCCCCCAGTCTGTATACCAAATAAAGACACTTTATTTTGGATGCTGAAGAGATGTAAAGCTGTGTTTGTTCTATTAATGGCAGAAATTAATGACTCAATATCAGCAGCATCTTAAGCCATTAATATAGAAAACATTCAGCTGTTGAATGGCAAAAATGAGATGATACTGAGGAGAAAGTATATTTTTGTGTGTTTACATTTATGTGTGGACAATGCAAAGAGTGTTTTTGTCTTTGGCAGCCACAGTAACTCTGAGAGACAGCTCATGGCTCGTCTCACTGCTGCTAAACGACGCCAGGCTCTCCGCGGTCCTGCCTACATGTTCTCAGCTCCCTCCGTCAGCCTGTCAGAGGTAGAACAGCGTTTCCTGGAAGCAGCTGAATATGGCAACATACCAGAGGTGCGGCGTATGCTGCTACATGTACCCAACTTGAACGTCAATGCTGTTGATTACATGGGCCAAAATGCACTGCAGCTGGCAGTGGCCAACGAGCATCTGGAGGTGACGGAGCTCCTGCTGGGGAGGGCGGATTTGGCCAGAGTGGGTGACGCCCTCCTTTTAGCCATCAGTAAGAACTGTACATTTTTATATAGACAAAATATATTTTAAGGGATGATCACACATAAAGACTGAGATTGCATTACTTTCTTTTAGTCAAAACTTCAGGTCAGACATATCATGCTTAATATCTGGAAACTTAGCCATGTAACAGTTATTTTGTCTCTAACAGAGTCTTATATCTTATGGAGTTTTATGTACACTATACGGCCAAAGTATTGGGCCACCTGGACATTACAGCAACAGGTGTTTTTATTACATTCCATTCTAAATCTATAGGTATTAATATGGAATTGGTCTCCCCTTTGCACTCTTCTGGGAAGGCTTTCTACAAGATTTGGGAGTGTGATTGTGGGAATTTTCAACCATTTATACAGATATAATCTGTTAGGTCAGACACAGATTTTGGATGAGAGGGCCTGGCCAGCAATCTTTTTCTAGTTCTTGCTGATGGTGTTTGATGGGGTTGAGGTATGGCTTTGCACTGGCCAGTCAAGTTCTTAAATACCAAACTCACCCAACCATGCTTTTATGGACCTTCCTTTATGCACTGGAGCACAGTCATGCTGGAACAGAAAAACACCTTCCCCAAACTGTTCACACAAAGTTAGAAGCATAGAATTGTCCTACATGTCTTGGTAAGCTCAAGCGTTAAGATTTACCTTCACTGGAACTGAAGGGCAAAGGTCATCCCCAGAAAATCAGCCCCATTGGATTATCCCTCCTCCACCAAACTTTACAGTTTACACAGTGCAATCAGACAGGAAATGTTTTCCTGGAATTTGCCAAACTCAGACTCGCCCATCAGACTGCCAGATATAAAAGCGTGATTACTCACTCCACAACATACATTACATACATAACCCATATTAAACCTATGCCATTAAGCTCCTGGTGCACAGTTACTGAGTTGATGTTAAAGCCAGGGGAGGTTTGGAACTCTGTAGTTACTGAGTCAGCAGAGCACTGACAACTATAATGCAATATGAAACTTAGCACTCTGCATCCCCACTGTGTAACATGATCTTGTTCTGCCACTTCATGGCTGACTTGCTCTGGTTCCTAAATATCTCCTCCTTGTAAGAATATCACTTAGAGTCAGTTATGGCCTATCTAGGTGGGCAGAAACTTGATGAAATGACTAGCCAACAGTGGCATCCTACTACAGTACCAGGCCTTGCTGTGAAGGGGATCTCCAAAGAATTCTTGTGAGCACAGTTTGCTAGCTTTGAAAGAGGTCACACTCCAGCTTGAAAATGTATATGGAGCCAGACCACCATTCACTGCATCATTCACAAGATAGAACCTTTCATAACAGTGTAAAGCACATATTTATTGACTTTCAAACTCTAAAAGTCAGCCGGAGCCCATCCCTGCTGTTATCATGCAAGAGGCAGGGTCGCCAGTCTGTTGAGGAAGCTCTTGCATGGTCTGCTTGCTGCGTCTTGCATGCAGATCTCCTGAGGTACTACCCCATCTCTACCCCAAAGCAATTTTGCTCCCTAAGGCGTAGTTTGAGGGCTGACAGATTGTCACCACTGTTCTTGTGGAGGCAGGTGCGGGATCACATTCAGCAGCCACCGGTCCCGGCCTGCTATGAGAACCTTACCCAAAGCCTGGTGCAGTGGTTTCACTTGAGCCACAGTCGACGTCCCTCCAGGTACCTAACTTCGTCCTCCTCCAGAGGGAGTATGGAGCGTTCAGTATCTTCTCCTCTGCTGCTAAGACCTCACCTATGGATTGGGGCCAGAGCAGGATGAAGCCCCCTGAGTTTTTCCAACCCCTTTTAAAAACATTATCTCTGATTGTTGCAATTAAATAGGCCCATCAAAAATAAGTTGCGAAGTTGGCTGAATGGTGCTAAGTGAAAAGGATTATTATTATGTTTGATCACCTCACCTGTGTTTGCAAGAGAAAAACATTCAACTTTGAATATTCAGCTTAGTAATTTGATAAAAGTACAATATTCTTGTAAACAGTGTGGTTATATGTTGAGGTTCTATACGTGTATAATTAAAGTTCATAATTATTCTATAAATGTTACATTGAAAGCAGAAATAAACAATACATAGTCAAATAGGTTTCAGAGCCTATAGAAGCACCGTGGTTCCTGAATTATTTTCATGGAGTACCCCCCCGACATACTCAAAATCATTAAAAATCAGCAAGTTTAGCAACAACAGTGTCACAGGAAACTGCACCAATAACTTTGGTCTGTGTGTTGTAGGTAAAGGTTATGTTCGTATCACAGAAGCCCTGCTGGGTCACCCTTCATTTAGAGATGCTCATCGTTTGACAGCGAGCCCTGCTCAAGCAGACATGTTGGATGACTTCTATGCTTATGATGAAGATGGGACCAGGTAGTAAGAGGCATTAATAAATATGTTGACAACAGTACAATAAATATCTAAAGTTCCTGACATGACCCCTACCATTTTAAAGGCTGCTTTATGCTTTCATTATGCATAAGATTCTGAACTGCATATACACTCATTTCCTCAAGTCTTCTTCTTCATTTTTCTTTTTTACAGGCAACTAAGTTTGTTTGTATTAAAGAAACAAAGTTTAGAAGTCTTAGTAGCTAGATTTTTTAACAAATCATTTTCCTGTTTACAGTCTTTGTACTAAGCTGAGATAGTTCTGGCAGTAGCTGACATGAAATATGGTATCTAATCTATCTCGATAAGAAAGCAAATACTTTTATTGCCTAAAATGTCATAGACATGGGCAGGACTATTTCATCTTTATAAAGTCAACAACAAGACTTTAACATTAGAGGGAGGTGGGAGTCTTGGAAGGAGTTGTAGTTATAAAGAGGTGTACGTGTATAAATATGATTGGAGCCAGCGATAGTGAAGTATAAATGGAATTGCTCATGCTTGCTGACACAGAGTAACACAGTTGTAACACAGTTTTTGTGAATGCTGCTGTTATCTTCCTTTTTTTAGTTATTTGGCAGAAAAGATCAGTGTTGTAGAAGATGTCTAAATTTAGCAGTGCTCTTTATTAAGCAACTTTATCAAAAATGTTGCAACTTGCAGGTAAATGCTTTGTAAATGTAAATGCTTTGTAAATTTAAATTCCCACAGGTTTTCTCAAGATGTGACTCCAGTGATACTTGCTGCACACTGTCAGGAATATGAAATAGTTCACACCCTGCTCAGTAAAGGGGCCCGTATCGATCCTCCTCATGACTACTTCTGTGGCTGTGACTCCTGCAACTACCAGCAGCAGTTTGACTCCTTCAGCCACTCACGATCAAGGATCAATGCCTACAGAGGGCTTGCCAGTCCTGCTTATCTCTCCTTGTCTAATGAGGATCCAGTGCTGGCAGCTCTGGAGCTCAGCAATGAACTGGCCATGCTGGCAAATATTGAGAAAGAATTTAAGGTACCATAGCCATCAACACCTAAAACAACAATCCAAACACGGGTTCAGCAGAAATGTGCACTTTCTGTTAGTGCTGCTGTACACACACTAAAAACCAGCTCATTGTCAAGTATAGAAAAAGGCTTCCATCTCGCTGCCAGTAAAAAGTGCCCATGAACATTTTATGAGCCTTATGAGAGAAAGCAGAAACAGGCGAGGGTCTAGAGCTTGTGGTCACTGTTCAGATTTTTGGTATGACACACAAACAGCAGCTGTAATAACTGCTGGGGACACTGTAGGACAATACTGGGTACTGCTTCAGCATAGATGTCCAAATACACAGCTCACTCATTTTTTTCTTGATATAGATGCAAATCCATTATCGGTGGATCAGAATTTTTGGTATAGTTAAACAAATGTGACTACAATTGGCACTCTCCATATTTCACCATTTTTAGTATCATTGTTTCTTAAAACAAACATAACATTTCCCTTGAAATCTTAAGCTGCATTTTCTGCAAAATCCTGCTTTATATGTTTTTTTGCATCTCACTAAATTTCTACAATTTATCTCAAATGTGTCACCCATCAACGCACAATTCAACTCGTGATCGTTCTAGAATGACTATTGCCGTCTGTCGAGCCAATGTAAGGACTACGTGGTTGGCCTTTTGGACCTGTGTCGCAGCACAGAGGAAGTGGACGCCATACTGAGTGGAGAAACCGACTCTGAAGACAGCTATGCTGTACCAGGCCGCCCCTCCCTCACACGGCTCAAATTAGCCATCAAGTATGAACTCAAAAAGGTCAGTATGCTCTCAAACAGGCAATGAAACAGAAGCAAAATGAAATACATTTTCTGAGCATGCAAGAATTATTGCAATCATTTATCTGTGCAAAAAGATCATCATAATACATTTGATTGATTTCCATCCAGTCATTTTTTCATTTCTTATCTATAAAACTCAACATGTAATTAGTATTAAAGTGAGCATTTCATCACTTTTTATTTAGTTTTTGTTCTAATTATGAGAAGGCGTGTATTGTCAAACATGTAATGGGTATTTGGTTGATTCTCTAATTAAATATGGTGCTCTGTGGCAACTGAACAGTCTCAATGTTGCATCATCCTTGAGTGTACAAAGATTCTTCAAAATGGTCACAGCTTTCACGATGTACAAATGTACAAATAAAAGTCAGAGAAAAAGAAATCAACCACCCATAGTTATGGATGGTAGAAAACAACAGGCAACTGTAAGATCAATTAAAAAAATGAAACTAAGCACAGAATTTATAGTCTAAAACATATAATTGTTCCAGACAAGCCAGATTCCATTAGTTTTTATTTATCTGAAGTGCATAGACACTTTGAACTCATTCTGAACTCATCTGTCTTAATTTCTGTTTGTGGATGTCTAGCTGTAGATCCCAATTTGTGTTGCTTAAATGATTAATCAGTTAGTAAAATGCCACAAAATTAGTCTACATAAAATCTAATAATTGATTGTTTAGATCAGGAGAAAGAAAACAGTTGCTGCTTTTCTCTGTGTCATATAAAGAAAAAATGAGCACCTTGGGGTTTAGTACCCTTTATTTTCCTGTTTCCTAGTTCTGTCTTCCAGCTTCCTACTACTCTCATCTGTGCCTTTCAGTTTGTGGCTCATCCTAACTGCCAGCAGCAGCTGCTGAGCATCTGGTATGAGAACCTGCCTGGTCTGAGACAACAAACAACTGCTATCAAACTGCTGGTGGTGCTGGCTGTGGCTATAGGACTGCCTGGACTGGCTGTGGCTTATTGGGTTGCCCCGTGCAGCAGAGTATGTGATGTTTAATCACAAATATTCATCCATTTGTCCACAAATATCCAGTTTATATCCCAAATGATCAAACTCAGCTTTTCTGACATTTTCCTGTTGTTCCATCTCTCATTCTCAGGTGGGCAAAGTGATGCGTAGCCCCTTCATGAAGTTTGTGGCCCATGCCTCATCTTTTACCATTTTCCTGGGTCTTCTCATCCTGAATGCAGCCGATCGCTTCGCAGGTACCACCCTGCTGCCAAACATGACCCACCATCAGCACCCAGGAAGTTCCCCAGCCAACTCTGACCCACTGCTGCTCTATCGCATGACTACAACTCCCTTCACCTGGATGGAGATCCTTATCATCTCATGGGTCATGGGTAAGGATAAGATAATGATAGATAAAAACAAATAAACAAACAAACATTTTTACTAAATCACGTCATTTGGCTTGTACTGCTGCAGGTATGATTTGGGCAGAGGTAAAGGAGATCTGGAGTCAAGGACCAGGGGAGTATCTGGTTGAGCCGTGGAACTTCCTGGATTTTGGAATGCTGGCCATCTTCTTGGCTTCCTTTAGCTGCCGCTTCTCTGCTCTGAGACATGCTAGCTTAGCCCAGACCTATGTACACACAAGTTATACAACACTGGTTAATGTCAAACTGCCCTCTGAGATACACTATTTTACTCTGGGTGAGCATGTTCACACATCACATAAGCTAAGAGACAAACACACTTTAAATACCAAGATTTATTTAGAATATTAATAAAATGAACAGTTTAGGTTACAAATTGGTACACTGATCAGCCATGACATTCAAACCACCTTAACTTGTATTGTGTAGGTCCCCCTCTAAAGGCCATACTTCTCAACAGCTCTGACCTGCTGGGGGAGGGACAGGTGATCTCTGGATGCATCCTGCATTGTCTCACTCTGGGACATTAGCAGTGGATGCTTTGGGTCTTCCAGTTAGCGGGGTGGATCCTCTGTGGCTTGAGGTTGTTTTTGCAAATCCTTTTCTTTTTTGCCAGGAGACACCACTGCCATTGGGGATTGTTATTGCCTGTAGCAATTTTTGGCAGGTTTTATGTATCAAGTAACACCTACAGGAATGCCAAGACCCAGTATTTCCAAACAGAAGATTACTTTATAACAAAACGATGTTATTCACTTCCCTTGTTTTTGGTTTTTATGCCATGGCTAATCAATGTAAAGAACCAAAAAGTCAACCATCTGATGTCTGTTTTTTAGTTTTGGATTTTAACAGATATGCCCACACATCAGCAATGTCATACTAACTTTTCCTGGATATTTAATGGAAAGCTAAATAAAAACACAAATGAAAGTTGACAGACTTTGGACTAGATTTCACGAGCAAAAACATCAACCCCAAATAACACGTTACACGTTTGATAATGATGCAACAAGTTAAGCCAGTGGCTGTGGTAGGATAAAGGCCTCAGTGAGGATCGATGAAGACTTGTATATCCCCTTATACCTTTGAGGAAGGCTGGAAGACAGAGAAAAATGGGGAGGGACAGTGGGGAATGGAAACAAAACTAAACGAATGTGTAGGGCAAGCAGGCTTTTTTTACCACTGGAAGGGCAGTATTTGGTGTGGTCCTCCTGAAATTCAGATAAATTATCTCCAAATAAAAGGCAACTCTCAGTAGTGGCAGCTTAGTTCAGCAGTGCCCAACATTTTTCCCATGTGGCAGCATAAAATTTGCATAGCCTTTTGGTATCCCTTCGCAAACAAATTGCACTTGTGTATTATAGTAGAACATGTTGAGCTATGAACAGTTTTTACAACAAAAGATGGGCTTGTGACATGTCCCAAAGAAAACAGATGGGTTTGCAAGACATTTGCATTTTTGTCTCTTTAATAACAAGCTGAAATCAAAAGTGATTTACTGTCTGACTCATGTTTTTTGTAGCACGCATCTACTGGTTGCCGTCAGATCCCCAACTGGTATCGGAGGGCCTGTACGCGGTTGCAGTGGTGCTGAGCTTCTCTCGGATTGCTTACATCCTCCCAGCCAATGAGAGCTTTGGTCCATTGCAGATCTCTTTGGGGAGGACCGTTAAGGACATTTTTAAATTCATGGTCATCTTCATCTTGGTCTTTCTGGCATTCATGATTGGCATGTTCAATCTGTATTCTTACTACCTGGGGGCAAAGCAGAATGATGCCTTCACAACGTAAGTCATTTCCTGTGCACAGTATGGGTTCATAAGTAGTTTCTGTGCTAATCTAGATATAGCCTTGATTTATAACTACTGGTATTCAAACTCTGAGAACTGCTTGTTTGGAAAATCCATCCCAAAAAGATACTCATAAAGCAGCTGTTTGGTGGATCCACTCAGTTTGTGGTTAACAGAGTTTGTAAAAGAGGGCTCAACATTTTCTGGCTTATCACTATTTAAAACTAAGACATGTCTCCTTGGGACTCCTTGTTATGGTTACAGTGTGGACACAAGCTGTCATCAGTCCAACCGAGAGGGATTTGACCTTCTCATATTATTTCATTAGAAGAATTTCTGAAACCAGAAAAAGCTAAACTATCCTGCATTTCAAATCAAAATTATATGACAGTAACAGAAAAAAAAAATCTGATTTACCTTGGGAACCCTTAGCACAAATAGTTGCAGCTAAAATGTTACACATAATATAGGGATATAAATATGACATGATGGATCCGATGGAGGTTTATTGGCTCTGCAAGTTGATTTTCATGTAGGAAATCCATGTTAAACTTTATATGTTTGCACAATAATGTAAACGCCATTCTGAGGATGGTAAATTTTTGTCTAAAAACATTTTATTCTTCCGTTGGTTTCTCAGAGAGACTCTTTGGCGTTTTGATGATGAATGGCGTGTTTGGATTCAGAAATAACTTTGCTCTCGTCTCCCTCCGTCCCTTTTCTGTCTGTGTCCATCCAGTCTGGAGGAGAGCTTCAAGACATTGTTCTGGGCTATATTTGGACTGTCTGAGGTCAGATCCGTGGTGATCAACAATGGGCACAAATTCATCGAGAACATTGGTTACGTCCTGTACGGGGTTTATAATGTTACCATGGTGATAGTGCTGCTCAACATGCTCATCGCAATGATTAACAGTTCCTTCCAGGAGATTGAGGTTGGTCAGTAAAACAGCACATCATTCTGTGCCTCAGAAAAAAACTCACAAATATTAAGCACTGCCTGAAAAAAACATGGCCCACCCTCACATTTAGCACATATTCTTATGGTGTTAAAGAGAAATTGTGTAATTTACAAAAGGGTAAAAACGTAAGGAAACCACATTCATTATTTGTCTAAAATAAAGTTAATATACAGTTAAATCAGTTCCTTTTATTGACGAACATGATTTATGTTTGACTTGGTTAGAATTCCTTTTGATCTAAACTCAAAAAATCTAAACTAAAAAACTCAGCCCAAAATGACTAAAGAGTAAGTCTATACTACATGGACAAAAGTGTTGGGTCACACCTCTTAATAACTGGTGTGTCACTCAGTCCCATCGGCACATTGTGGATAAAATCAAGCACCTAGCCATGCAGTCTGCATCTATAAACACTTGTGAAAGAATGGGCAATTCTAAAAAGCTTACCGAACTCAAGCGTTGTACATAGGATGCCACTGTTTTTAACGGGTCAGGTTGTGAAGTTTCTTCCCTCTTAGATATTCCACGATCAACTGTAAATGGTATTATTGCAAAGTGGAAAAAGTTAGGAACCGCAATGACTAAGCCATAAAGTGGTAGACATAAAAAGTTACAGAGTGGGGTCACAGAGTGCTGAGGTGCACATTTGCCAACATTCTGCTGACTCAATAACAGCAGAGTTCCAGACCTCCTCTCGCATTAACATCAGTAAAAAACTGTGGACTGGGAGCTTCGTGACATGGTTTTCCAAGACCGAGTAGCTGCACAGAAGGCTTACATTACCAAGCACAATGCCAAGTGTTGGATGGAGTGGTGTAAAGCACAGCTCCAGTGGAGCAGTGGAAACTTGTTCTGTGGAGTGATGAATCATGTATGTCTATCTGGAACTCTGATGGATGAGTCAGGGCTTGGAAAATGCCAGGAGAATGTTACCTGCCTGACTGCATTGTGGAAGAAGGATTAATGCAATGGGGCTGTTTTTCTAGGGTTGGCCTGATCCCCTTGGTGCATCTTGGAGAAATCTTAATGTTTGAGCTTTCCAAGACATTTTGGACAACTCTCTACTTTTAAGTTTGTGGGAACAGCTTGGGGAAGACTTTTTTTCTGTTCTAGCATGACTGTGTCCCAGCGCACAAAGCAAGGTCCATAAAGGCATAGTTGCATGAATTTGGTACAGAAGAACTTGAGTGGCTGGCACAGAGCCCTGACCTCAACCCCACTGAACACCTTTTGGATGAATCAGAATGGAGACTGCAAGCCAGGCCCTCTTATCCAATTTCAGTGTATGACCTCACAAATCTTTTCTGAAGGAATGGGCAAAAATTCCCCCAGACACACTCCAAAATCTTGTAGCAAACATTCCCAAAAGAGTGTTATAACTACAGCTATGGATTTAGAATGGGATGTCATAAAAGCTCATAACATTCATGTTTGCACTTGAAGCAACATAGATGATTGCTTAGCTTAACACAAGGACTAAAAACAGGATCTGGGGCAGTGACCTCCAGGAAGCTCCAGGTCAGGAAATAGGCCTAAGTTTGAGAGAAGCCGCTTGGTAGTATTTTTTGTTATCTTTGTGACAGCAACACTGTTTCTCACTACTTTTGGGCTTTACACTAGGCCACACTAATCTATCTGCTACCAGCTTCAAATATAATGCACATGCATGTGAGCGGTATCAACCTTGTCATCTAGCTTTCAGCAAGAAAGTGTTCCCCACACCGTTATAAAATTCTCTAGCAAAGTGATTTTTTCCACTTTCCTCACAAACATGCTTATTTCCCTTTCCCCTACTATATTTCCCTCCTTTTGCTCTCTTTCTTTTTTAGGATGATGCTGATGTGGAGTGGAAGTTTGCTCGTGCAAAACTTTGGTTCTCTTACTTTGAGGAGGGAAGGACCCTCCCTGTGCCCTTTAACTTGGTCCCTAGTCCAAAATCTATGCTCGGACTGGTCACAGCAATCAAGTCCCTACTCCTGCAGTTTGTGGAAGGACACAGTGAGGAGAAAACTGAGACACAACTCAACCAGGTACCACACATTAAGGAGGTGCATTTCCTTAAATCAATATACCCAGGCTTTATAATTCTCAGTATGTGTAATGTGATAGTTGAGCATTAGTGACAGAGCCTGAGCACCTCCCAGTGGTTTTACTGGAGCACCACAGGCTGCACTTTAAACCCCCTTCCTCCAGGCAACTTTAACCTGAGAACTGTCAGGTGTTCGGTTTAACTGATTAAAACTCAATCTTTCAGCTTGGGGTAAGCAAAAACTCAGGATATGGTGCTTCTACCAGCCCAACCAGATATCAGGTACGTATGTTCCAGTTCTGACTCTAAATTTAAGTTTAAATACTTCATGGTACATCTTGTACCCACTTAAATAACGTTTCTTTTGCTGGCTACAGAAGATCATGAAGCGTCTGATAAAGCGTTACATCATCAAAGCCCAAGCAGACAGAGAGAGTGATGAGATCACTGAAGGTAAAATACTCAAATGCAGCATTTTTCTCAAAATTTTAGTTTTTCATATTTTGGTGTAAAATCTTTCTTTGATTTTTTTTAAATCCAGGAGAGCTGAAAGAGATCAAGCAGGACATCTCCAGTTTGCGATATGAGCTGCTAGAAGAAAAATCACAGAACATGGAGACACTTGACGGCCTGTTAAAGAGGCTGGGAGAGATCAGTGCACCTTCATCGTAGAGCTGCCTGTTGTTCTGACGTGTACATAGAAGTTTAAAGCTCAAAGATTAAGTGCCTGTTCACTGTCAAAGAATGATGATACACAGTGACAAAACCTTACTATCATAAATAATAATGTATGTATGTGAATATAAAAGAATAAAAATGCATCTGACTGACAGTATGATATGCATTATGTATACAGTATACAGTGAACACAATCTAATGTTTGGAATATGTAAAAATAATTTGTGAACATTCACTTACTACACACACCCACACACACAGATGCTTGAGTTTATGAATGAGTAGATATCATTTACACTGCTTATTTTCACACATATTTAAAAACACAAATACAGAAATCAACACAGTATTTTTTCAAAGTGGCAGCCAGTACAGTAAATCTAAATCTGGTGAACTCACAAAGCATTAATGAAATGCTAGAATACATGAATCTATAAATGCATACGCACTTTTAGCAAAGTTATTTTTCCTTTATTTAGAAACTGACAGAGCCAGTGGAAGAAAGGTGTTTTGGCAGGATTCAGTCTTCAGCAGTTCATACAGTTCCAAGGCACAGAGGTTTTAATGCTTAATTTCTAAACTTAATATTGTTTTAACATTAAAAATATAAGTTACCAAGATAACTAAAAAATACTGCTTCCGTGTACCTTGTAGACACATATAATGTACAGACAGGATCCTCTAAAGAGGAGCCAATGATAATTAACTGAAACTGTCAAACAAGTCAAATATTACCACCTACTGTATGATAAGATGGTTACTAAAGCATTAAATGGTTATATCATAAATTTCCTTTCATGTCCTGCCACAGTAGTCAGTGAGAACAGTCACAGTTACAAGATAAATATATCTTTGTTCAGCAGCACAGAGTAGTACTGTATGCCCTGGAGATCACTAAAGTCACACTGTGTTACAGTGATGTGGTGATGACATCATTAGGCTTGTCAGATGTAAGTGATGTAGTTTTCTGGTATGAGACCTGTTTTACCATTGTACGTCGCCTGAAGCCATCCTGGTTCCACAGACGGGTACACTGTAGACACAAACAGCTCTGTTCAACTCAGCATGTTGAGACAAAGACCCTCATAAACCACTCACATTTCCTCTTATATGATGCCTCAGACAAAAACCCATATTCTTGTTAAAACATGGAAATGTCTCTACAACTTACAAAAAAAAGTCTTGTTGGTTATTTTAGGATAACTCAGATTTACAGTGAACAGTACACTTGTAAAATGAACAAGACATGTTGCTGTTCACTGCCACTTTGACAGGCTTTATGTATTTTGCTGCAGAAAATGAATAAACTGTGATGAAAGCTAATAAAACCAATTTAATAAAACCACATTTATTACATGAAAATAAATTACAACCGTATCTCTAAAAGAAAAACCAAGCCCAACAGAAGCTACAGGTAGCACCAGTGGTATTAGCTCACCAACTGAACAAGAAACAGAGCCTTTGGCCTAGGATGAAACATGTTTACTGACAGGTCAAGGCTCAGTAGCTGCCACGAAGAGCATACCTGTTTACCTGTTGTTGCTGCCAGCTGCCACGTGGTGGCAGTACCAAAAATATGTGGAACAACTAGAGGCTACTCTTGTACAGGTTTTTTAGTAAAGCTGTACCCTGCTGCAACTGTCAGTGTTCCCTAACCACACTTTTTTCTTCTCTTCAGTTTTTTATGCTTTTGTCTTGTGAACTCTGTTGTGGTTGCTGCTTTCTCTAGCCAACCTTTCAATTAATCAGAATTTGACATACATATAGCACCAAAGTCACTAGTTGATGTGCTGCAGCCCTCATTTCATGTAGATTTAATTCCCATAATGCTTCTCTCTGTGCAAACAGAAACAGTAACGCTGGAACATAAATTTTCAGTCCCATCTAACTAACTCGTAGCATGACATCAGATTACAGTGAACACTACTGAGATAGTAAGAATACATCTCAATACTCGGTGAAAATGTATTGGACGTCATTATCCAGGCACCAACATCATTATTACAGTAGGTGTGAACAGAAAAAAGAGGCCTGTCAAGAAGTGAAACCTTACCATTTGAGAACAATGCCCCCTGTGGAAAACTTAGTTCATGGCTGTGCTCTGCTTCACAGGAGTAAAGAGCTTTAGCTTCCCTAAAAGAAAAAAGAAGTAAAAGAGGAAGCAAGTTAAGGAGAGTTTCCTCTATCAGTACCTTTCTTTGCTTTAACATGTGGCAGCCTAAAGAGCAAAAAAACTCAACCTCAAAGTACCTCAAAGTCAACATACCTTCCACTGGAACATACGTCTAATGCTGAGGAGAATATCGAACTTTCACGCTGCGGCAGCCTTGCTGATAATCTGTGACACACAAGCATAAAACTGTCATCAGCAGTACATAGCTTTAAATAGCTTTCTTGACATAATTTCCAACTTTTACTGAGTTAGTGAGCAGGTCTGGTCTAAAAACACGACTTGAAAACAAGTAGCTAAACTGTTATTTTATTAAATGATTCAGGCTGGCCTTGAGCCCAGACAAGAAAACATTCTATGAATCAGGACAATGACGTTTGAGATTTTAAAGTTAAATACCTTAATCTTAGACCAACAAATACAATAGGGAGAAAGAGAGCAAATATTTGTTTCTTTAGTCAGCCATGCAGTCTAAGTTTATTCTGGGCTTTTTGTTGTCTGACAGCACAGACAAAAAGGTCACTGTGTGATTAGAGCGCCTTTATGTCCAAAATATAAAATCAATTTTACAAGCACTCACAATGATCCAGGCCTCTGATAACCATTGCTGGACACAGAGTGTTTTGAGGTCAGATCGGAGCCACAGCGGATGTGTGATGTTTTACGTGTGTGTGTAGCCTCTTGTGGGTCCATCGACATGAGACTCTGTACTGATCCATGACAACTTTTGTAATCTGCCACAAAAGAAATTAGAAGTAAACACAAACAGATAGGTGACAGATATTCAAACTCGCCTTAAACTAATATTTTAACTTTATTTCTCCAAAAGGTTCAGCTAACAGGAGCAGATGGACAGATGTACGCACCCTCAGAGATGTGTAAGGAGGTGAGAGAGGAAGATGTGGACAGCCGGTAGGGAAACAACGAAGAGGAGGAGGAAGAGGACGTGGAGGTGGTTCTGTAAGCAGTCCTAAGCTTTCTAGGTGAGGTAGAATTAGTCACTCTAGTTTCTGTATCAGCACTTGATGCATTACTTTGATCCACTGAACGGGTGCTTTTCAGAGAGGAGACAGATGACACTCTCTGAACTGTTCCAGTCTCCCTGAGAGAGGAGGCACGTTCTACTGATGAGTGCTGGGTGGTTGTGCTGGATGTGGAACCTCTTGAGGGAGATCCTGACTCTGTTCCAGGTGCCAAGGGGATAACTGAGTTTCTTTTGATAGATTTCTCCACAGCAGAGAGTAAAGACGACGTGGAGGAGGACACAGAAGATGTCTGCTGGGTTGGAGTGAGCTGACTGGACGTCCAGGATGTGGAAGGCAGGAGGTGGGGGGAGGAAGCACTGTCAGCTGGGTGTTTCAGATCTTTCCCGTTTTGTGGCGGTGAGCAAGAGGAAGCTGCAGGGGGAGAGGATTGTTTTGAGCAGGGTGAGCTGGGCTCAGCAGCAGGAGAGGATGGAGGAGAAGTCTGAGACAGTCCATTCTTTTCAGAGGAGTGAGAGGACAGAGACTCCTGGCTGCCCATTGGAGTTGTGCTGGGGCTGCTACTGAATGTATCACCTACAGAGAGAAAAGGAAACAAGTTCCTTAGATGAATGTTTAAGACTTTTCCAATGTTATTGTATTAGCCCATTATCTCATTTGTGGGCATACTGCCAGCTGAAACTTATTGTCTTATGAATTTTTTTTGACAACATCATGTTCTTTGATGGTACTACAGTTGAGAGCAAAGACTCATCTAAAAATTCTTGGCTGAAGCTTTAGTATTTGCAAAATGAGGACTAGGAAAAAAGGCATGAGCTCACAGTGAAAATTTTTCCTGATATCAACCACAATTTAACAATAATCACATTAACTTTTCCACCTGGGATTAATAAAGTATTCTGATTCTGAAAAAAAAGAAAAACACTGATGACAATCCTGCTCACCTATCAACAGAAAGAAAAAATACAGCTCTGGGAAACCAGGTATAGCACATGGCACATAGTATAGCATGCATCATCTGTTTATTGCCATTCGTTGTTAAATCCCTTGAATTAAAGATGAAAGTGTGCACATCAATCACATCTTAACTGTTTGATTTAAAATCCCCTGTTGTTTTGTACAGAAGCCAAATTACAAAAACGGTGTCTTTGTCCAAATACTTATAGACCTAATCATAGCTGTTACTTTGATTGTTTGTGATCTTGTCTTCTATGGATACACTTCCTGTCTTCTCTTCTCTTCTCTTCCTTTTAGTTTCTTTAACAAAAAGGTTTAGGACAGGTACTGAGATCCTTTACTTAAGTATAAGTGCTAATATTGTAAAATACCCTTTAAGATATATACCCCTTTGTGTTAATCTGGTGGCAATTAAACATGTTGGCTCCATGTCTGAATGAGCATCCTGGCCACTTTTACATAAAATTCATGACTACAATCTTACTCTGTCAGATCAAATAACATTTATGCAGCATTTTCAACATGGCAAAAGTCTAAAGTAATGCAGTTTCACTAATAAATAGGCATGCACAAAATAACTACTGCACTTTCTGTGTTTTATTCAGGTCACTAAATAATGACCTAATCAATATTAAGAAATTTGTCTACGACGCATTGTCATTGTTGCCAGTCTTTCTCTCTGATCATGTTTGAGTGACAGGAGGCACCTCTCTCTTACTCTCTTATATCTGCAGTAACAATGTTGGAGAGGACTAAAAAAAGATTTAATGGGAAAGCTCTCTTTAGTAGAACAGGTACAAACTTAAAGACACTAGCTTTTGCAACAAGCGCTTACAGCTGGTTTGATCCTTACAAACATTCTGCATTTCAAATGTCATTTTTTCCTAGCTATAGCTTTCAGATACAGTTGCATAAATTGGAAATAAATTAACTTATAATTGCATTTAACCAAAGTGCTTCACTCAAATAAATAAAGTTGCTTCTGTGTGTTGAATAGTAATAAAATAAAGGAGCTACAAGCTGCAGAAAGACTCACTGTCGTTGTCTGCCAGGCAGAGAGCAGGGGGGTAAAGACGGGCCCTTCTCTTTCCGGAAGACAAACAGATGGCCTTACTCCTTCGGGGAGTCGACCGAGAGGACGGAGCCTGAGGCAATGGCACTGACAGGTCTGGGGCCTCACCAAAGATCTGACAGCAGCACAGAGAATACAATTCTATTAAGTGCATGTGTGCACATGTGTAAATTGATGTGTTTGTGTGCGTGTCTGTAAGCACACCTTGTCATGGTTTTCAATGATAATTTCAACCACAATGTTCTGAAACTTGATGTTCATCATAGCAGCCACTGTCTCCTCCTGGGACCTCATCAAGGTGGGGCCAAAGATCATTCCCAGGTTGGACACAGTCATCAGGTTTTGGTCACTGTGAGAGGACACCCTGCTCACACAGACACACGCACACAGCATTTTAATTTACTGAGAAATAAAGAGAAAATGTATGAATAAAGGCACTGTAAAATCAAAATATACATACTTTAGGAGGTGGTTGGTTAAGATTTCCAACATTGCTTTGTTTTTTTCTGGTAGTTTGTGTACAAGAGCATGAATTGCTCTCACTCTGTGCTTCTGGTCATCATACCCTGTAAACAAGCCCAGAATAAAGAGGGAGGGATATGGTGTGCTTCTGTTTATACCACATACAATACACAGACTGACACTTTCAGACTAAAGTGAGAGTTTCAATCTGTATTGTGAAAGAGGTAGTGAGATTTTACTTGCAGCCCTGATGAATTCTTTATGCAGCCTGTAGGTCAGAAGTGGTTCTGCCAGGCACCTGCAGACACAGTTAAAATTATAAATTCATAATTCATGAGCCAAGTTATGTGGGGAAAAAGGTGCTGTTTGTTACCTGAAATAATCTTTTAGGCCACTAGTTATGGTTTTGTTGTCCCAGGCATCTGGATCCAGCTGTGCATCAGAGCCAGCTGTGGAAGCTGTGGATGATAGCCTTTTAAATGTACCTGATATTTGTATTATCTGGAAATATCTTCCCCATAATGAAAAATAGCAAGACACTTCTTACCAAACACACTTGTCATCAGCCTCTGTACTTTAGAGTTCACTCCTCCTGTTCTGTAGAGTCCCAGGGTGGTAATGCCTACAGACAGGTTTTAATATTTATGGCACAATAAACACTGCTGAAAATTCATTTTTTTCATATGAACATTTTAGGGATGAAGAATACCTCTTGTTTCAATCAACTCGATACACTTCTTAACAAATTTGAAGCCTGCCTCATTGAGAAATGCTGTAAAACAAGCACGATGTTAACTACATTTTTAAGGCAACACAATACCTTACAAGATGTTAATAAACAAAGTATTTGGAAATAAATAAAAAGCTACTGAAAACTCTTTAACACTTACTTTCCTCCTTTTTGCTGAGCAGAGAAGGTAGAGTGTAAATCTGAACAAAGAGTGATAAAAGGTTATTTATGTGGAAGAAAAACAATGTGCATTAATTAAAAAAATGACTGTGTTTTATGCAGTATAGTATCTGTAGGTTTGCTGCCCCTGCTTTCTAGATAACCTAGTCAGGTCTCCCCCCAGTAATAAGTTATTAATGGTGGATGTCCTCATACAGGTTCTTTCCCATCCATCGCCTCCATCCACAGACGTCTGTTGGCCTCAGAGAGTGCTTGCAGGGTGATGACGCCGTGTCTGCAGGTAAAGAGAGATTATTTTACCCGTGCTAAATCCAGCAGAAAAATCTCAATGTATTTAATTCGCAAATAGTCTTTTGTTTATCTTGTCTTCTCACCTCTCCACCACCTCAATGTCGAAGCAGAAGCGTTTGTCTATTGACTCGGTCTTCCTTCGGACACACGAGCGCAACCTGAACATCTCTGGTGTAGCATTCACCATACCGTTCTGTTAACAAGAAAACATGTTTTCAATATGCGCTCGACATGCGGTATTACAGTTTGGTAATGAGTCTAAAAAAGTCTGAGTTTTTAGTATGACCAAGAAATGATGTTGCTCAGTACTTTTAGGGCCATATGTGTGTTGTTGCAAGCCCTACTTTTCAATCCGTTAGAACACTACAAAAGAAGCAGCTTAGAAAAAGGTGAAAAAAAGCTGGGTAGGACAAGTAATCCACAGAATCATGTTTTTTATCAGTGCATTAACAACTTATTTGACTTTATGTTATATTATTTTGATTTTAAACACCTGAGCTCCAAACTGTAATATAATAAACTCTGTATATACTGTTCTATTGTATTTAAACATCTACCTATTTAGCTTCTTTAATCATCTGAGGACTAAGTCATTTTTGTTTTTATTATTGTTCTCCAAATTCTCAGCAATCAGACAACAACGAAAATGTTCATTCCAAGGGACACACATCAAAAACTATTCACATCTATTTTCCCAAAAAGTACATTTTGCCTATCTCCAAAATATAGGGTTAGGATTCATGATGCTTTATACCAAAGAGGGTTCAAATATTTTCTTTCTTTCTTTTCAAACTTTTCTTAAAATCATTTTTTGCCATGTTTCATTTATTTCATTGAGCTGTATATTTATTCTACTTATTTAAAGTATTTAATCAGTGTCCCCCATAGTGTAGTGGTTTACACATTCGCCTTACAAGCAAAAGGTTCCTGGTTAAATTCCAGGTGGGGACACAAGCTCCCCTCACCATGGAGGGTTGCGTCAAGAAGGGCAACTTACCAATGCAGATTAATCTGCTGTGACAACCCCTTGAGGAGAATACAAGGGAACAGCCAAAAGTACATTTAAGCTATTTAATTATGGGTTTGATTTTTGGCTGTTGTAACAAAAGAATCTCCCAATGTTTGGGATTAAAACATAAATCTTGTTATCTTCATTTAGGTAGCAGGAAGGATGCTTGGAAAACAATCTTGCTGTACATTCAAGCAAGAAACTGCAATGCCTAGGATTTCTATGTCAACAACTGAGCTGACAGAAATCTCACACCACGCTAAGGTACTTTCAAATATGAACAGGGGCACTACTAATGAAGCATCTCATGATAATATTTGGTAGTAAATGAGCTAAAACATGCAGTGACATAGGTAGGGGTATTCGTATGTGCTCTCACCTGTCTGCTGGCTGGTCTGACCTCTGTGTTGCTCATGGTGAACATCTTGGAGCTCTTTTCATAAGTACAGTAGTATCTGGTCCACACACTGCCCAATGGACCTACATAATAGATAACACACATATTTTCATGCAGTTGAGTTAGAGTGTGAGAGTCTGTTTTCAGTCTGAATGTGTGAGTCTGCTATATTCTCAGCATAAGTGAAAGGAGAACATATAATTTTTGTGTATCTCACGTTTCTCTTGTATATACAGATATCCCTCCATTGTAAAGCAACTAGGGCCTTTGAAGTCCTCCTCTGCAGATCGGATCCTCTTCATTAACCTCTCAACCTCAGCACGTGTACTTTCAAAGTTATTGCGAGCCTTAAAAACAAATATATGCATATCATCCACAAGAAACTCCAACAAAAGGAGGCTTAATTACATATGTGATGACAGCAGAAGATGCAAAATCTTTGAAAAATGTAGTCAGGAAATGGTTACTCTGCTCAGACAACATGTCGATCGGAGCCCTATACGTTAATCAAAGAGGCGAACTGATTTCTCATTAACATTAAGAAAATATGAGAAGTAACACTAAAATGTATTGATCAGAACCTAAGGGCATATTTAAGGCAAACTAGAAGGTTTGACAGTGTCAAGTAAATTTCTACAGTCTGGAAATAATTAATTAAAGACAGCCTATTTAGATTATTTGACTTTAGTAGTAGTAGTATGGTGCCAGATGCAGCCGGACCTTTTATTCACATATTTTCTAATGATGCCTAAAATTCAGGAAAACCAGACAAAACACATCATGAAAAAATAAATGACAGTGGGTCCAGATGCTGTCCAAGAAATTTGTGGACAACAATCACTTACATTTTGCAGATTAAACTGAAGCTGCTGCTTATAGGGTTCAAACTCACTGGCCAGCTCATATCCCTCATGGTAGAATGTAAACAACCCCTGCAGGAAGGCTAAAAGCTAGAGAGCAGAGGGATAGAGCCACATGAAAATGTTAGCTGGGGGCCTGGGAGTGAAGAGTGTAATTAGAGGATTACAAAAGAATGATTGTCAGTCATCGGCTCAATCAATCCCAAATAGCCTCAACTGGAGAAAACCCTTCTATCTCTTTCTGTTGTTTGGTTTGCAGCCCCTGTTTACTTTACAACAAAGAGTTTCCCTTTCTGTCAGCCGGAAAAAATCTCTGTGCAGGAAGTGCTGTTACAGCAACAGGAAGTGGGCTTTACTGATATGTATCATTAAAACATGTTTATCACTGGACAAACATGCTGTGTAATGTGTATTTTTCAGATACACATTGCACATTTAGCAGAAATTATAACTTCATGTTTATGGCACAGAACAGACTCGTCACTCAAAATTTTCCTGAGATGAAACATCGAACTGGTGACTGCATTGTCCTCCAAAGATCAGAACTGTAAAGATCCAGCAACTCAACACAAGAGTAAAATGGGTAACAATGATTTCATCTAATGCTTTACAAAAGTGAAATTTGTACGCCAGCATTAAAAATGAAAATGAAAACTTTAAAACTGATATGTTTGTGTATAATGAACACGATACCTGTGTTAGATGAACTCACCGGCTCTACAAATTCAAATTTCTTTCTCTCCTGCACTTCTTGGATCTTGAAGACATACTGCAGAGATGCATCATAAAAAACCTGCCTGTCTTTACTCATTTGTGAGTCAGCCTATAATAGAAACAAGCAAAACATCCAGGCAGTCTTTTAGTTTATTTAGCTAACACATGTGAGAGGAACTTGTGTGATTTTAAGAATCAGAGAGTTTACCTCGTGAAGCTGGGATTCCTTTTTTTTGGAAGACAGGTTGAGGTGTTTCTCCAGCACAGAGTAGTACCTTTCTGTCTCCTTGTCAAACTGCTTCTTTCCCTCCTAAATGAATGAGAGATTCAGAGGGAACACTTGAAATAAACAAAAAATTATCATTAAATCTGTCAGTAAAAATCATTCAATTCACAGTTTAGATAAAACAAATGTGTCACACATGAAAATTGTTCATATTATACTTCTGTTTACATCTGTTAGTGTGGCTGAAATACGTTATACCACTGTGAATACAACAGATGTGTTGGGACCAGTGACAAAAAATAACTTTTTTATACTTGACTTCAGGAAATATTTTTTTCTGAACTGCTAGTTTAATACAGGCTATTATTAAAAAGGAAAGTTATTCTAGAAAGCAATGAAGCAAATAACACCTGGATCTGACTGGGCATCCCTCTTTCTTTTAATAATTCAATATATTTATTATAACCATTTTGAGGATGGGATTGTTTATTGACCAAAAGAATACTCTTTCATCCACGAATTCATCCCTTTTCTTAATTTATTTCAATTCAGTTTTTTAATATAGCACCAGTTCAGTTGCTTCAAGGCACTTTATAATGCAAGCGAAAGACTCTACAATATTAGAGAGAAAACCCCAATGCTCAGATCCCTTGTGAGCAAGCACTTGGAGACAGTGGGAAGGAAGAACTCCCTTTCTAATAGGAAGAGGCCTCAGGCAGAACCAGTCTTGGGGAGGGATAGCCATCTGTTGCAACTGGTTAAGGAATAAGGGCAAAGATAAGAGAGAAAAGGAGAGCATAGAGAGACAAGGACAAAACACCAAGTATGGGAGCGAGAGAAGACAAAATTTAATGCCATGCAGTGAATTTCAATGACCTGCAGTAAAGTGCAGCAGAAATGCTCAGTGAATCATGGGAAGTTCTCTAGCAGCCTGAGCCTAAAGCAACATAACTAAGGAATGGATCAGGGTCACCTGAAACAGCCTTAACTATAGGCTTTATAAAAAAAGAAAGGTTTAAGTCTAATCTTAAAATAAGAGAGGGTGTCCTGAATGGGCTGGTACTTATACAATGTTTCCTATGCTAATTGAGCACTCAAAGTACTTTTTACAACAAGCTACATTCACCCATTTACACATATATTCATAAAGCACTTTGTCAATGACTTTACATTTGTTTTCTAACTATCATTCACACCCTCACACTCCAATGGATGCATCAGGGGGTAATCCTGGATTCAGTATCTTGCCCAAGGAAACTTTGGCATGTGGAGTGGAGGAGCCAGAGATCGAACAACAGGGACAACCTGCTCTGCCTCCTATTCACCACAAATTCAAACTGGGAGGTGGCTCCACATGGGAAGGACCTGATAGCTGAGGGATCTGGCTCCCATTCTACTTCTGGACTACTTATAATCCCTTATCCAACTTGAGGTAATGGGGCGCTGGAGCCTATCACAGGTGAGAAAGGGTGAAAGGCGGGATACACCCTGGACAGGTTGCAAGTCCATCACAGGGCAACCAAAAAGAGAGAGACACAACCATAGGCCATCACATTTAGACCTATGACCAAATTTACAATCACCAGTTTACCTAATATGCATGTCTTTGGACTGTGGGGGAAGCTAGACCCACGCAGGCACAGGGAGAAGATGCAAACCCCAGAACTACAGAAAGTCCCTCCCTAGCCAGCAGTTCAAACTCAAACCCTTTTTCTGTTTTTTAACGAAGTATTTATATCGTATGATTTCACAGCAAAAGCCATCTCAAAGTAACTTGTTGTGAGGTAAATAGAGAGAGGACTCTAATAATCCAACCACTCTCAGTGAGCAAACACTGTGGTGAAGGTGGGAAGGAAGAACACCCTTATAACAGGAAGAGACCTCCAGCAGAAACAGACTCAGGAAAGGTAACCTTCTACTGACTGGAAGGGGGTGAGGGGAAAGATGAAGAATAGAAAAGAGAATCACAGAGACGATAAACAAGACAAGCACAAATTAAAGAGAGAGCCTATGGGTAACAATGATAAAATTTCTCAACAATTTCACAATGTTTACAACCCCCCAAATTAGCTGATTAATAGAGAAAATAATCACCAGATAACCCATGATGAAAATAACAGTTTGCTGCAGTCCTATATAATTACAACTAATTACAACAGTAAATGTTGACTTTGATACATAAGAAATAACAATATAATGATATAACATATAACAAGGGGCAATTTTTCACTTTTCCATTTACTACTTACATGCTTTTCTTGTAAGTACATATACTGCACATGCATTTATCAAGCACTTTTCACCAAATCAGAAAGTGTTACAAAGGCAATAAACTACATACAATATTGAAAAAGAGGTTTTGCACTTAGTGAAAATATTGGACAACTGAAGCGTTTTACTTTATAGAATAAATGTTAGGCAATCTCTCAAGTTTCTAAAATTTATCCTGCTGGAACTGTGAATGTCAGTAGCAAATTTTCTAGGAGAAAATATTTAGGACACCATCTCGTTTCCAAAACAGCTGCAGCTCCAAACGCCACATGTCTATGTTATCTCTGGCTTAAAAGTAT
The DNA here is from genome assembly GCA_015106775.1 of Etroplus canarensis. NCBI lineage: Eukaryota > Metazoa > Chordata > Actinopteri > Cichliformes > Cichlidae > Etroplus > Etroplus canarensis. The sequence goes on along the minus strand of VUQH01071609.1, from coordinate 18,526 downwards.
AAGAATGGGAACATACTGCTCACATACTCCTGCAACATTGCTCAGGCTGAGGAGTCATTTACATCAACACGAAGAAGTGAGCGTTGATTTCATTTTCAGATCTAGTAATCGACCACTTGACGCTGCTATCTAGATGCTTATTTTGGTCTGAGAAAGAGGAGAAAAAATAGATAAACTGGATTATACAACTTTAAACAGCTGCTGAAACCAGACACCAAATTCATTTTGTGTTTATACTGTCTGACTGAGTTCAACCATCCCTCTGTCTGTGACATGCTCCTTTTTTACCCTCCCAGCGTCCGTTCCCATGACCTTATTGCTGACACTGGACTGTGATGCATCACGTATTTGGACAAATTAGATTCTCTGATCACTGACTAACAACCCACATAGGAGCAGAAAGGAGCAGCATGATTTGTCTGATCACTACTCAGAGTGTCTGGTAATTAATGAAAGCAACACCCAGCTTTCAAATGGCTCTTCAACACTAAGATCTGCAGATATACCTGTACAGCTCCAATCTGTTCCTTTCGAAACCTCTCGAGTGGCGAGATCAAAACATCATCAGCATTTTGGATCTGAGAGGAGAAAAAAAGAAACACAGCAATCAGCTCAGTGTGTCATAACAGTAAATACCAAGACCAGCAATATAAATAAGACAACAGCTCTCACAAGGGCTGCAACGGTGACTGTATTGTGTTGTGTTGTGTTGTTGGTCAAGTGTTATTGGTCAGTAAAGACTTAGTTTTTAATATTCTGATAGTTCTGTCCTAAAAACAGACACATTTCTTTCCAAATATTTTGAATCAAGACATTAATATATTAACCTGTCGATAACTTCACTAAATTGTTTTATAAAAGCAACTTTAGGACTGATATTTATTTTTTATATATATATGACAATTATCTCAGTTTTTATACTGTTTAAATGGAAACCTAGATTATATATTAGAAAAGAATTGGAAAAGTGTGCATATTTGAGCAAGGCAAATGATTTCAGGAATTAAACATCTTTTAACTACTACACTTTACCTGTTGTAATTTACTTACTACATTAGTTGCAGTTATGATTTGCTATTGGTTGGCTACATACTTAACTTACATACATACATTTTCCTCTGGTGACATTCATAAAAACACAGGAAACCAGGAAGCTCTGACGCAAAGGATTTCAGTAAAAATTGGCCAAGCCTAGCATATTTCATCAGAAAAATTACAGTATAACTGTGGCAGCATTCTTGCAACTGACTGATGGTGTACAGTATGTATGAGAAACTTGTGACTGAGGGGTTGTGGTACAGAAGGGTTATCAGAACTGAGGACTCTGGTGTTTGCTTTAGGTCTCTGCTCTAATTAGTCATGAGTCTATAAACTGCAACTGTCACTCAAATCTCGCTTTGTTCTGTCTAGTTGATTTAAGCATCAGCCTCTAAATACACCCTCAGTCCCACATCATGATTTCACTTTCACTTCAGTTTAATGTTGTACTAGTACCCCAAAAGAGATCTGTTTTCTTTTTCTGATCATTTTTTCAACACATTACAATCAGCTGGATGTTGGTAAAAACTAAGAGACTGAAGGCTATTGTCAAATCTCAATAATGGTCCTTTCAGGTTGGATGCGTAGGTATTTCAGAGGAACTCATTTACTGGAATTTCCCTTAAACTTAATAATGATAATAATGATGTTGTTAGAAGGGGCTGGAGTAGTGCCACATAAAGTGGAAAAGTAAACAATCAAAATATGCATGCACGCACGCACGCATGCATACATGCGCAAACACACACGAAGAAAAAAAGAGTATTCAAACACACACACAGGACCCTTATATGGACTTTCCCAGGCAGTTGGGTTGTGCTCAGTCTCACAGGGGAATTGGCAGAATAGGTTCCACATGGTGCCTTTGTAACCAGACCGTGCTCACAGCCACAAAGACACACACAAAGTAGCATACTATGCACATACATCGCACATGCGCAAAGGCTGGCCTCCACAAAGACTGTGCCAGACTCCAGTCACTCTGACACAAAGGCCTTCCGCTGATGGAGGGTCTCTGACTCAAAGGCATTTCCCAAATTGCCATGGTGCACACAGAGTTGACGGTACAACGTTTTCACTGCAAATGTGTGAATCAGACTTGTGGGAAATCTGGATGAAACAAAAGTTTGAGGGAGTCAGTAAAGTGCATCAAGTAATGATGCCTGACAAAGAGTGCACCTTTTATACAGAAATCCTTTAGACAGTTGCTTATGAACAGCCTCAAATGTAATCTGTGGATTTTTTTCATAGTTTTCTGCAGTGACCCAGGGGGAAAATCTGCAAAATTCTCTGGAGAGTTTTTTGTTGCGCGTTACATTCCTCTTCAAATTCTACATAAAATCTGCACAGAATCTGCAGAGAACCTATGGAATCTAGGCGCAGATTCTGTGTGGGCTCAGTTATGACCTAAGTTTTCCAGTGACAGTGCATAAAAATGATATTTTTGTCTGCTTGGAGTAATGAAAAGATTTTGAACACAACATAAACAGCCACATTTTAAAGTTTTGCACACTCAGGCATGCAGCAGAACAACATTATCATTCATTTGGAGTTGTGTTTCTGGCTACCTAGTGAATGTAAGTTCGATACTCATTCACTTTTGTTCTGACTGCAGTTCGATGCTAAGCAGGTCACCATAGCCAAAAATGACAATGTGAAAGAACTGAACCAAAACAGAAAAGTTTCAGGTCTGACAGCTAAATTCATTATAAAGCTCTATAAATTTAAAGGAATACTTAGATTCCATCATTATTTTTCCACTGAAATAAACATTTTCACACTAACACAGTATTTTCAGATTGTTAGTATAAAACATTTGTTTACAGCTACTTAAAAAGACAATGCACTTGTTGCTTTAAGTTGGGTCAGTTTTATCCTGATTAACAGGAGAAAGAGAGAGTGCAAAACTACTGGTGAGCTGGTTGGTTTAGACTTCAGTAATAACTGTTGAGCTAAATGGCGTAATAAATGAGCATAGTCAATCAGAGCAAGATGCAAGGCGTACATATCTGTAAGTCCCAATTCCCTAAATGTAGCTATTCATGTTTTAATCTATCTTTAATTGTAAAATCTGAATTTTAGTTTTAAATTACTACAAACACACTTATACACGCACACATTTACTTACCAGTCGTTTTCTCTCCTCTTCCATGGTGCTTAAGAGCTGAGAGAACTCCTTCAAGGACTGAGCTGCAAAAGAAACAACATAACTTTGTAAAGATCTGTCATATTGTAAATATTGCAGGGTCTTAAGTAATAATTTTATCAATCATTGCAGAAATGTTTTGTTTTACCTATACTGATCTCATCATCAGTCTCAGCCTCTCCAATACATTCAAACTGGAACTCCTGTAGAGACTGAGAGAATCGCTGAACAGCTAGAGAAAGACCTGAGAAAAACAAGTAGAATTTCATTAAGTTAAAGCAAGGACAACAACTGAATTATTAGGAAAACTTTTGACAAACATCATTTCACTCTTTGCACATGTTGCAATCATTGATCCAACACAATAAAATGCTCTCTTTCCCCTACAGGCTGCAGGGAAAAATAATTTATATATATGTAATAAACTGTGAATATATTTTTCTATGAGACTCTTAAACTTCACTTCCACTGCCTAGTGTCAAAAGTCTGCAGTAAATGAAGTTCCACACCCTGCAACAAACCCCACTGTGTTTACATGTCCAAACAACACTCCAATAATAGAGTTTAATACCACAGTTTATTCTCTAAGGCCTAGAAACATTTGGCTGCATTCTGTCATTAACACACCCTAACACTGGTGTGCAGTCCAGACACTGAGACAATATCTTAATCATACCACTTCCTTATTGACTGATAATAAAACCATTAAACATATTATTTAGCAGTAGATTATACCAGATAACTACCAGGATATCAGGAAAAAGAATATGGTTGAAAAATAGTAAACAACAACTTTGTCCCACACTGGAAACTTTTTGTAGGATTGTTCAGGTAAGAATGAACACTGAGTTTTTTACAATATTTAGCAGCTGGAAGACAGAAAGAAAGTAAGTAAAACAGTTCATTTATTAATGTCAAAAATTATTGGGCCCTTATCTCCCAATATTTAGATGTGCACTGAAATCTAAGTTAATAATGAACACAGCACTCTACGTACTGCACTAGACGTATGGTTCGCTTTATTAAATGTTTGAATGAATTCAAGTGAAAAAAGTTGAGTGTGCTTATTATTATGACAGTGCCTTTTGGTCTAAATTAACAACTTTTGAGTGGTTTCAGGTTATTAACCTCTGCTTGCTTGCAGATTTGTCAAATGCATCATATGTGTTTGGGATGCCCAAGTTTCCTTCTATGTGTGGGACTGTGTAACATCATCATTCCTTGCCCTCTTTGTCTCACATGCAGAGACAAGACAGACATCTTTATAAAGTCTGGCTTTTACTGAATAGCTGTAACAAACGCTATCACTGTGTAGCTCCTACAAGTTACATGTCACCATCTTTCAGTGCTTATGAGGAAAATGGTAAGCCACTACAAAGCTGCAAACTGTGCAGAATTTTACGGAAATGATTAAAAGTACTGCAAATAAAAACAAAAACATCAACAATAAAGACTTGGAAACTCTAATCGGGTTTGTGGAAACTAGTGGATTGTGAGTCTCAGAGTTTTTACACAAACCTGTAGTTCAAAAAGGTGTGCCATTTGATGGGGGGAAGCATCCCCACTAAAACCCAGATTATTACTAGACAAACCAGCAACTGAAATAACAGTTAACAATGGTTTTAAAGGTTATTGGGATAAAAAGGAGGATATATGAAAGTAAGAAGACTATCCTATAAACACTACACTTTAGCTTACGTTTATCCTCACGGTGTTCAGTTAGCATACAAAATATATTTGCCCTTTAAAGCTAAGTGCTTCTCCACACTGGTAATATGTCCTGTTTTGTCCCACACAAAAATATTTCTTGTCCCATATTTACTTTTTTTGGAATATGGTCATCTTATATGTGTACTGCAGGTAGTAGCAGGTGTTGCAGCCATTACTGACCTGTAAGGCAGTTAAAAAAAATCCAGCCATGCTACTTTATATTGTCATTGGAAGGTGTCAAAGCATTTAAAATAATCAGATTATTACAACATAAAAATAAGCTTTTTCCTGACTGACAAATACATTCTGAATGATCCTCATTATCAATATTAATAGATAATACAAACCATTACTCTATGTTTCATTAAGGTTTAACGGCCTAATGCTGTTAGTTAACTCTGCGTATCATGTTTGCATTTACCTGCAAAGACAAGGGTAGGATGCTGGGTCCAGTGGTGCAAGCAACCATAATTTTGCTTGCAATATGTATACAAGTTCTTAGACCTTTTTTTTCTCTTTCACACTATCTTGAAAATACAATTTTAAAACCAGCACATTCTATCTGGGGTTAATGGCCAGTGCTTAATGGCCACTTCAACAGTACTGCATTACAAAAAGGAAAAAAAAACAACACTTTTAAGGAATTCAGGTATGTACCTCACCTCACTAATATTATGGTACAAATGCATCTGGTGAACCGTGACTGGGGTCAACGTCACTGATGCTCAGTCACCAATTTAGTAGCATTGCGTTTTTCATATTTTGTGTGTTAACAGGCAAATACATAGATCAAAATGAGCAAACAACATAACATTTCACTGCACTTTTGTAAACCTTAAATAACTGTAAGCAGTGAAGATTCTGTGAAGAGTCTGCAAAGGTGTGTATTGCTATCATTATGATGTGGAGCTTGAACCATGGTGGCTGCTGTTCATGCCCATATTCAGTGATAATGCTGAGCACTGCTTCAGGTATTTATGATCTTTTAATATGACAACTAACAAAAAACAGAATAGACTGATGAACATCTATCATGAATCTGGAAGTGATGCATAGGTTGTTTTCCTATTTTAATATTGTGAAGACACAGAATGAACTTCAAATTCGTAAGAAATCGATTCTGTTTTTTTTTCTCAACAAACTTTTTGATTGTGTACTGTGGGAACCTGGTTTAAGTCTGCTGCTGCATATAACTGATATCATCTTTGTGTCCTTTCTAAGCCCTCACTGCTGCTAAATGAGGGACTCTTGCTTAATTACACAGTTCTCTGGGCTGTAGTCAATCTGGATGTTATGTTATGATGTTAAGGTGTTTAGCCAGCATGGAGTGGGGGCAGTTACGTGTATTCGGAATTTAAGTCCTGCTGGCTGGGTCTGGGTATTTTAGGCATATTCAACACAGGGTATACATGCATAAATACCAGGTGTAAAACTATATTTTGAAAGAGGAATTCAGGAATTTCTGGGTTCAAAATGCATCGTTTTCCATTAAGTGTGGCCATTTGATGAGTAAAATGTATGTTGTACCTGAGTAAATAAAATCCACTTAAAAGAACAGGCTGATTCTTTGGTGGATGTCACATTTTTATGCAGGAAAACCCCGGTGATGATCATGCTTGTGAAATATGAATGCTCACTGCTTTTATCAGTTTTAAATCATTCAGATTTTAATATCTTTAGTCTTTGTACTAACAATCAAGCAAAACAAGTCATACAGATGCTATCTTCTATCACTTATTGTCACTTTTAACAAATCATGGTGGGAATTCACAGATTCCATTTTGCTTGGAAAAATCTCAACAAACTCAGGGATATTCATAATAATGGCTAGCTGCAGTCCTTGTAGATGCAATTCTTTGAAAAATTCACAATAAACTTGCTCAGACCAGTCGACATAGAGTTTCAAAGAGGGTCTTGTAGTTTTAGGGGCCCTTAGGCAGTTGTCAGCTTTGCTGTTTGCAGTTTGGTAATCCAGCCTTGCTCTGCAACTCTAGTACACTATAGTAAAGCTGACTTACATAAAAAACGATTAAAGTGGCCAAACATTTCTGATAGAAATTGAAAAATAGGAGCTCTAGATTAAAAGTGCCTCCCTCAGCAAATAAGAAAAAGACAAGTAAGCTCCATCATATTATGGCAGAATAAGCAATACATTGTTGTAACACATACCGAGACTATATCCTGCGTAACTACCTTCCAGTTATAACGCTCATGCCACCCAAACACATGTATGAGATCCACTAAAGTTTGAAGTTCCCTTTGCATCAGGTTGCAGCGAAAATCCCAGTAAACCAGTTGTGCTCCCCCGAAAACACTTAACTAATCAGTGTCTACTTACTTTTAAGCGCATTTATGAGCATGTTTCCATCTTTGATGAGGTCTTTTATAAACCTGTTGGTTCTCTCCAGCTCTATCTCATGGCACTGCAGTCGCTCTCTGAATTCCGGACTGTCCAGAAAAGAGTCACTGAACTCCAGCGTCGGCAGACCCATCGATGAATTAATACACGCCGCTAATTATGAGAGAAAAAAACAGCACGACGCCTTATTTGCCCCCTCGGTGAGGCATCAAACAGTGTTTCCGCGTCCTCGCAGGAAATTTGTCAGAAGTTTCTTCCAGCTCCTTTTTGCATGCCTTCCTTACTTTTTCCCAGCACAACTTCCGGACACTGAAACACAACAGAGGACTCTCTGACATACAAGTTTTGGCTAGGCTACACAACGAGCTCCATGCTGCTACTCTTTTATCGTCAGTATATTCCTATATGACGCCGCAGTGACACCTTTGTTACGTTTTAGCTGGAAAAGTGAGCAGAGCGCAATTCTAGACACACGAAAGAAAGCAGGGACTGGCTAACTTTGCCTGCAGACGGCTCAGACTGAAGACTTGTTACTATGGGAACGGGAGACTCCTGCTGGCGCGTCGTGAAATCGGCGAAGTTTGCCAAAGAAGAAGTGTGTGAACTGCACTAGTTTCAGTACTATTACAGTTTTGAGTCACCCTTCATTTCTTTATATTTTGCCAGGAAAATGGGAAATAGGTGTAACCATTTATTGAAGCATGTGCAAACATAAATGGAAAAACTGCATAAGTCTTACCAGCTGGAAAGTCAGTATTTTGGTATGACCACCTTTATGCTTTAATACAGTCTGAACTCTCTCAGGCAAGCTTTCTTGTATTTTTAAAAAAAATAGTTTTTGCCTGCTTTTTGTTGCCTTCTCTGTCAAGGTGATCCTACACTGCTTCAATGATGTTGAGGTCCAGGCTCTGGGGAGGCCAGTCCATGACTGGTAGTGTTCTGTGGTGTGTTTTTCCATCCTTGTAGGCTTTTACTGCATTGGCAGAGTGTTTGGGATCATTATCATGCTGAAAAATGAAGTCACTGCCAGTCAGACACTTTCCAGATGTTACTGGACGGTGACTACAAATCTGTACTTTTCTGCATTCATAATTCCATCAGTTTTGAACCCCAGCACCACTGGCTGAAATGCAGCCCCAAACCATGACATATCCTCCACTGTGTTTTACACGTAGCTGTAGACACTCGCTGTTGTGCTGCTTTCGTGACCTCCTGATTACATACCGACAATGATTTGAAAACATCATTTTAAAATTTGGATTTATATGTATTCCAGGTGAGGACACAAGCCCCTCTCACCATGGAGGGTTGCATCAGGAAAGGCATCAAGCATAAAACATTTGCCAAATTACCAATGTGGATTAATCCACTGTGGCAATCCCTTGGTGGAGAATACAAGGGAGCAGCCAAAAGGTACATATTTATTTATATTTATATATTCTCCATAAGACCTGTTGCCACTGATATTCAGTCCAGTTCTTGTGTAATTTTGCATAACTCAACATTTTCTCCCTGTTTCCCTTCCTTAAAAATGGATTCTTGACAGCCACCCTTGAGGTTTCAGAAAACAGTAGATGGATCAACTGAAGGGCCAAATGCATCTCCCAGATCCTGTGTGAGGTCTTCATTCTTTTTCCTATTTCTGAAGGATACTATTCCTGTTTCTTCAGATACTGTTCATCTGCTGTAGATACTTTTTAAGGGCTGCCACTTCTTTTATTTTGTCCTCCATTTGTCCCGTTTCCTTAATTTTTAAGAACACACTGCATCCCATGAGATATGCCAAGTTTTTGGCTACTAGTTTTTTGGGAATTACCTTGTTGGCATAAAATACTATTTTATGCCTGTCACACTGTTATTTATCAAACAAAAACATTCCTCTGAAAATGGTCAGGTACAAGGGCTGGACTAAAAATGTAAATGAAAAATGAAAAAACAGCCAATGTCTAAAGAAAAATTTTGAAAAGCCTTCAGTAATCCTGGAGAATCATTGCGCAAGACCTCTTTAAAAATTACATAAAAGTCTGGCTCATTGGAAGCAAAGTATAAAAGAAATGAGGGGTGGCTTAAGAATTTCACAGAGTACTGCAAGTTATTTACAAAAGGTACATTGCTATTTTATGGAAACATTATGTTGGTATTTGGTATAAGCTGAGAGCAGTGCTGGCTGTAGAGTCTGAAGGCAGCAGGAAGAAAGGACCTGTGGTAGCTTTTCTTCTGAGACTGTAAGTGAAGCAGCCTCTTACTGATGGAGCTGCCCAGAGGTGTTACTGCGACAATAGCTATCATTCTCTTTTCAATCAAGTCAGCTTTCTGTACTCTGTCGTCCCCTTCTGCAATGAGGCAACCAATGACAGAGTCATCAGAAAACTTCCATAGGTGACAATTTGGTGAGTTTTATGAGAAGTCTACAATGTAGAAGGTGAATAGAAGGATAGTCAAATTGGTTCCCTGAGTGACCCCTGTGCTGCAGACAATGCTGACAGACATTTGAGCATGTTCAAACAAATTAGGTTTGAATTAAGCTGCAGATTTATATATAAAAACAGCAAAATGACAGCTAAAATGACAGTGGAGCTTTAGTTTCAACACTAAATGTCAGTAAACATCAGCTGAAGTGAAAACACTACAAGGAACTGAAGATTTAGTTACAGTTCAGCAATTGAAAAAAGGCAGCTGATGTGACAAAGGACTGGAAAGTAGACTACTTTTTAAAATTTGTTTTTGCCTTATTCAATCCCAACACCTGTTAGCTATGAGATACACCAATCAGTGACAGAATTAAACACAGGGTAAGTAACACTAACTATCTGTTAAAATTCAATTTTCTGCTAGGAAACCTTCTGCGCTAGCATTCATGTAAATAGTGCTTTTATAAATATCATCCACCTGAACATTGTTGTTAAACAAACAATCATGCAAGGAAAATGCCTCATATCACACCACAAAAAGTGCTCAACCAATGCATGGAGCTGACCTTGCCAACCATGCAACTGAACTGAGCATCTACTGGGATGCTCCAAAACATGCCAAATTTATAGAGACTCCAACTCCTTGGAACCCAATTAACCAATGTTACGGTGCCAGATATCATAGGAGGCCCCTAGAAGTCCTGTTTCAATGCCCGGATTGATCAGAGATGTAGGGTGACTACATTCCAACAAAATACATGAGGGACAAAGTGAATGTTTGCATAGGACAATGTGGAATACACCGCACCTGCTGAGGTAGTATAATAATGTGATATGACACAAACTAGGGAGGTTAAGTTTTAGAATCAATCATGTGAAGGACAAACATAAATGGAAGGGGTTCTTTTTTTGGTCATATGTTCTTCCCACACTCCTGTATTCCCTTTTCTATATAGACATAATTGTTAACTTTTATTTTAGGTGCTTATCTGTATGCTAATCAATTTTCTTTTGAGTCAGGTGTCTCAATAAGAGGGGCAGGGGGACAAGGGATAAAAATGCAGTGCAGTCTCGCATAAAATGGTACACCTGCTTAAAATCAGAGCTACACTATATGGACAAAAGTACTGGGTAACACTTCTTAATCACTGAATTCATGTGTTTCATTCAGTCCCAAGAACAATGTTGGAGTCTCCTTTTGCTTTTGTGATACAATTTCCAGTCATCTCTTAGAAGGTTTCTTTCTCACTTTGTGATCTACACATAGTAGGGGCATATGCGCTAACTAAACTGAGATGGGTATTAAGTGGAAGTGGAACCTGAGCTGGCATCAATTTGCCATTTACAGGAGCTGGAATTATGTGTCCGAGTTTGTTGGGTATCGTGAAGCCCACACCGGATGTTTTGTCGTTACCACCTCAGAAGATGGTATGGCTCTTTTCCTTGACATTACCTGTCCCCTGGCGTCTAACTTCGCTCAATGCACAGATTTCTATGCTCACCCTCTCAAGCACTTTACAGATGATCGCTGTGGAGTGTTCTGGTCAGATATGTGAGCGATTATCGTTTGTAGTGCATACATTCCATGCTGCTATGTTGAATAGGGTCTCGCCTCTTTGGGGATAGGATACATTGTCTTTACATGTCAAAACTATTATCATATGGATTTCGCATAGTTTCCGTCACTGCCATAGAAGGTGGGACGTCGGTTCCCCCGGACACGGTAGCATTATTTAAAACTCCTATATATCGACTCATCTTATATAACTGCAAGCCTGTGCCTGATAAATGATGACACTATATGGCATATGATACTGTCCCTTGGCAAGTAAACCCTGTCATTTGATGGGACAGCAACATGGTTGAGGGAGAATTGTTTGCCAGAACTGTTGTTGAGTTGACAAGTGGACAAGTCATGACCCCGGCCAGGATGTGGCTAAAGGTGTGCCAACACTTGCCCAAGGTGTCCACCCAGGCTAGTGGAGGGAAGGGGGCGCCTTACTTCTCCATTCTAGACTGACTCCAAGCTAAGTCTAGCCACAGCTTCTCGGTGAACTTAAAAATCCTATAAAGCTGAATCATGCCTTTTAAATCCAGTACATATTCTTAATATGAAATCTAGATCCCTGCATAAACCCATCAAATCAGCCATTGCTCTAGATCTTCACCTGACAAAACATGAAAATTCAGAGCAGGTTTAGTTCTAAAATGTTTTTTCCTGGTGAAACAATAGAGAATAGCAAAGAATGAAGGCTGTCATACATGATGGGCTTAAAAAAGGAAGACAAAATACTGTTGAACACCAACAGTTATTGCTGCTGTTGCTTGTTGTTGTTGTTACACTTCAGCTAACTGAGTTAGCTGATGTGTAGCAACAACAACTGAGAAATTTTATTAGTCGAATGTTGATACACTGTCAAATAGTTATGGGAGAATAAGAGCGTTAATGTCCTCAAATACCAAACATGTCACAGTTAAACCGAAACTTTCCAGAAACTTATCAATACTGGGCTGATTGCTTCTTTCTAGTCTCTTCATTGCTCTTCTGTATCTATTCTCCAATCTTCTCTCTGGCAGAGTACAACCTGAAGTCAATTAAATTCTGCCATTACTGAAGACAACCTAACCCTTTAAATATGTAACTGAGAGAAAGAAGCCTCCAGGCACAGAGAATCTGTTCTGACTCACACAAACAGAAAATTACCTGGAATGAAAACAGAAAGTATTCGGTTTCAGCAAGACCTCTTTCCAACCTTCTGCTTGACTGAGTCTGAAACTGACAAATAACTCAAGAAAAGAAAGAAAAACAAACAGACAGCCAACAACCTCAACAGAAAATAAGAACTAAAAAGATTCTGTGAATTGAAAACCTAAAGGATTCACAGAAATCTCTGTGTCTCTCACTGCCTTTCTGGGGGGAGAAGAAAGAACAGGAAAGGAACCTGGAGCCGGTTAATCAAAGTGAAAGAGAGTGGTCTGGTGGGTTTGGGATGTGGTTTGGAGGTGGATGAAAGTTGCTGAGGCTTTCTAGTCCAGTTTGGAAGAAGACCCAACAGCAGTGTAGCCACATATTAGCAGAATGTGGCCCAGAGAGAAGGAAGGAGGATAGGTGTTGCGGAAAGAAGGGAGCAAGTTGGCTCACAGAGAGGAGAAATGAGGAGATGGAGAAAGTTTGGGAATGAAGAGAAGGATAGATCAAGTTTCTGTTAAAGAAAGAGAATGTGTTCAGAGATACAAAAGACACACAGGAATGCTGTATGATGTACATATTCTTCTATTTGCATTCTGTCAAATAGACATCAGTTCAAACATACACAAGTGAAAATCAGCTCTCTCTCTCTTGACATCTTGAACTATCCCATAAAGGATCTCATGTTGCCTGTTTGCATTTGGAAATCCCTGTCATCTGTCTCTAGAAGTTAGCTTGACTACAAGGCATTTCTGTCATTTTCACGTGCATGTACATGTCCAGATAACAAACACTGGAGCTTGTCAAGCAGAAAGGCAAGAAGCCTGTGCAGTTCTTAAAGCAGGGGTCTCAAACTCCCGGCTGCTTCCGGTCCTGCCAAATTACATTATATGATGAAATGTGGGCAAGTGCCTTGAATAATTGTAATGCCGCCCATTAAAGGGCCAAATTACATGATATTTTTTACATCCAATCACTGGACTAGAAGTACTGGGTGGGGTCGGAAGTGGCCTGTGGGCCAGGAGTTTGAGACTTCTGGCTTAAAGAAACATTTAGTCTTTGACAGGAAACTGATGGAAGACTTTTGGTCTGCTCATTATATACATGGGCAGATTTGTGTGGACACAAAGGTAGCACTAGCAAGTAAATGAGCAAAGACATGGGAAATTCTTCAACGGTCAAGTCAGTCACCTGATCTCAACCCAGTAGAGTAGCTTTTCAGTTCCTGAAGACAAAATGGAAGACAAAGAGACCGACAAACAAGCAGCAACTAAAGGCGGCTGCAGCAAAGGCCAGCCAGAGCATCTCAAGGGAGGAAACAGCATTTGGTGATGTCCAGGAGTTTTAGATGTCAATCAGTCATTGTCTGCCAAGGATTTTCTTCCAAGTATTAAACAAATCCTTATATATAAAAATTGGTGTTTGTCCAATTACTTTTGAGACTCTGAAAATAGAGGATTATGCATAAAAATGGTTGTAATTCCTGAACAATTCCTGAACCTTTTTGTGAAACTCCTTGACTTAAAGCTGACAGCCTGGACTTTAGCCACACATTCATTGACTGATTTAAAATCCACTGTGTTGGTGTAGAGAGGCAAAATTTCAAAAAACATGTCATTATTTAAAAAACTTATGGACCTAACTGTACAATAGATATTTTGGCTCAGCAGAGCTACAATTAATAACTTAAAAATACAACAATATTCTCTTCAGGTGACGTAGTTCAGGGGCTTCCTAAAACAGATTCATCATTAACAAATATCTGTCGTGAAAAAGGTTCTTTAAGTATAGTTTCATTTTACCATTTGATATGTCAGCGAAGATTTTCACTTCTGGTGCTGTGACGTCATGCAGCTGACACTGGTACTAATGAACTATTATGAATGTATTAAAATTAAGGTTCAGGTCAAGTTCATATTTCTCAGTTTATGTTCTTTGAAAACAAAAGTGAGTTTTCATTTTGATGCTAAAATCCGCACACCAGCAGATAAGTTCGATTGTTCTGTGCAGTCAGTTTCATGGCTGAAGGCTGGCCTGTATGGTACAGGTGATGTACAACTTTAAAGAGCTTTAACTTTACTTTTGAATGAAACTTCCTGCAGAACTGAGTTATTTTCAGGCATGTGCACAAGACCAAAATTAAGATTCATTATTTTAGCATCAGGATGTATCTGGTTTCATTAAATGTTTTATTAAATGCCCGCAGCTGTCAAGTTCAGGTTTGTGAAACAGGTTCTTGTAATTTGGCTGCATGGTACCCTTGTTTTAGAACAGGCAGTAGCTCAGTCCATCGGAGGACCTGGTTGGGAACCAGAAGGTTGCTGAGGTTGCTGGTTCAAGGCCAACCTGGACCTGGTGGCCTACTTGAGACCCACTAATTCAAGACCCCGTACTGGACCAATGCATATGCTAGTGGACTGAAGACCAGACCAGAGAAGGTGAGCTGACACCTTCTGGTCTGGTTCTCACCCTCTCCTCAGAACTGCCAAGGTACCCTTGAGCAAGCCCCCCAGAAAAAAAAAAAAAAAAAAAAAAAGCATGTTAGCTTGTAATTTCCCTGCCTGGGGATTAATACGGTATGTTCTTTTTCTAAATCTGAATGCATTACTGTGCTTGACTAAGTGCTGTAAACTTTTCTGATGTCTACTTGAGGTCTTTAAAAGGCTTTATATAATAAAATCAGCAGTTACACGTCAATAAACTATACATGTCAGGCCCTTGATGCGATTCTTATTTCTTATGTGAAACCCCTGGTATAGAAGGTGTATGGGAGGAAAATAGCTTCAAGAAAAAGCTCTACACTGAAATAGAAAGGCAGTGGCCTGATCTGAGATAATGTTCAGACAAGAAGAACAGAGGTGAGGAGCTGAGGAGGAGGAGGAGGAGGAGCGGAAGATTCTCCACTGACAGGGATAAATAATGGAGGCTCTCGTTCATTAATGCAGCCCGAGTGTGTGATAGATAAACAGAGCATAAACCATTACACACACGAGAGCAAAGGCATCAGTGTGTGTGTGTGTGAGTGTGTGTCTGGCTGAACCTGCTTACATGTATTTAAGACTGTGTAGGCACATTCATCTGATACTTTATTGCATTAATTACTTTAGAGTTTAATCACGTGTGAAAGGACAACCAAATGTGTCAGCATCATGAATAAATTGTTCCTGTGAAGCTTGATGCATGAATATGCCACCAATGCTGCCATACCTCAAAGGGTAAATTCCCACTGGAACCAAAGTAAGAATGAAAATAAACAGCTTGCTCTCTAAGTACAGTATACTGTAGATTAGAAAGCTGGATTAAAACCACAGCATCCTAAAGGTCACATGAAAGAACCAACATCAGTAACGTAGCTCATCCGACTCACAGTATATCACAGTTCATAGGTTGAAGAAGAAGAAGACGTACTTTTTATTAATCACACAATTCCAAATTTAAATTTCTGAGTGACATACATGCACAAACAGAGCACAACATGCAGTGGTGGAGAGGTGCTGCCCATTAAAGGCACCAGGGAGCATTGTGGACGTTAAGTGCCTTGCTCAAGGGCACCTCGGCAGTACACCTCCGCATATCTGAGCCCAAGGTGGATCTACAAAATTGGCCAGTAACTCCACTGGCCTCCAGCCTCCACAAGTAAATCTTAAACCAGCAGCCCTCTGGATCTCAAACAAGTCTACCAATGGACTGAAACACCGTGGACTCCAGGTTATTGTAATGTGTGAAGAAGTGATAAGTTTTCATGGTCGGCTGAATGAAAACTAAAATCAACTGGGAAGTCAAGGAGGTTCACAAACCGCCATATCCTGGACACCAGCCCGAGTTCTTGACTGGCCCTAATCTACCCTGAGACATCATTATGGCAGGACTAAACGTTATGATGGTATTTACGTATAGATGGCAGAGGGGCACATGCAAACACTCATTTTATGAAAACCAGATAAATACTCTAGAAGGAGTAGAAGGAGAATTCTTGTGAACATGGAAGCTTTGCACATAAAACAACAAATATGACCCTGACCTTGACAACAAGTTGGGTGAAGACACATCAGGTGATCACTGTGTAAGATGAAATCCTGACCAATACTATAGGAGGAGTAGCGATTCTCGTGAATAGAGGACAGATGGATGGATGGATGCTCACTGGTCCTTCAGCCAGATGAGTTAAAAAAGATTTATTGCACATACAGTGAATGTCAGCTTCTGGCTACGAGTTACTGTACGTGACAGACACATGTCAGAAAGGCTTCTCCTCTATTTTTATAACAGAACTACTTTTTGTTTCTGTAAAAGGTCAACACTGGAGTGCTATAGTGTCTACAAGTTTTAAAGTATCACAAAAAACAGTAAGTAAACCTTTATCCTTAAAGGCTGAGGCTTGTATTAACATGCAGTTTCCTTCTACCTTCAGCTTCTCCCTTGTATTTTCCCCAAGGGGTCACCACAGTGGATTAATCCAAATTTGTAATTTGGCAGTGATTTTACACTGGATGCCCTTCCAGACACCAACCCTCCATGGTGAGAGGGCCTTGTACTGTTAACAATTTCTACTCCCAGTTATCCTGTCACACTACACCGCCCAGCTTAGATCCACTCTAACGTGGCACAATCTTTTTAAGCACCTCGCTGCTCATCGTAGCTTCTGTCATTAAAGAGGCAGAAATGGTTCATTTGCTGAGGAATTTTTTTTTTTCATAACCTTGTGTTTTTCAGTTAAGGAGAAAAAGCACTAAGTATAGATATTCAGGTGAGGAAAGACAGCAGGGGAGTGCCGAGGGTCCAGCCTGCAAGGAACTGCGCCAGGATTCACCGCTGACTGCCTCTGCACCCATGTGATATGAGCTCTAACCACTCAGGCTATCATGTCACTCCACTTGGGACTGTTTTCAGCAGCAGTCTGATCCACATTTGGTGCTCTAGTGAGTATGTGGGACACAGGACTGTGTATGTGGGAATGAGTCAAGGAACTACAGTGTTTTTGTTTGTGATGATGAACAATGAGGCTCACTGAGGTGATTTAAGAGCCTTTGGACAACAACAATGTAGCTCTGTGGCTCAGAGGAATCAGATTCTGATTCTCCTGCTTTATCCCGGTTTCTGATTCTAATGGGAACCATAATTTACAAAATAAACAATGCTGTATTCAACATGATATAAAACAACTGAGATATTAAAGTCCTCAGGAAAGTGTTCTCTCATCTATACGACCAGCTAGACAACCGCCAGTGAATGAAACCACCGGAAGTGATCAATATATAGATGACCAGCAGTACAGGAAACTTATCTGGGACATCAATATATTGAGGTCCTGCAGTACTAGAGTTAAGAGGGTTGGTAGGTATTTTCCAAGAGAATTTTAAATAAACTCTTTTTGCAAGCATGGGAGTAGCCCTCTCCTGGTCATTAGAAAGAAAGCAGGCATAGGCCCTTCCACAGTGCTCAGATCCATCTTTTATATACAATCTATGATTTTATGTGGACACAAAGAGAGATACATTTAAGGAAATGAGTCTAAAATACTCCTTCTTTTTCTTTCGGCTGCTCCCATTAGGGGTCGCCACAGCATATCATTTGCCTCCATCTCATCCCGTCTCTGCATCCTCTTCCCTCACACCAACCCTCTGCATGTCCTCCATCACTACATCCATCAACCTTCTCTGTGGTCTTCCTCATCTATTGGCAGCTCCAACTTCAACATCCTTGGTCCAATATGTCCAGTATCCCTTCTCTGAACATGTCCAAACCATCTCAGCCTTGCTTCTCTGACCTTATACTGCTAGAGCAGTCACCAAAGTGTACAGATGTGACTTTTCTATATACAGTAGCTACAGCACAGTTTCTACACATGAAAGAATCAACATTCCTCTACTTCTTTCGGCTGCTCCTGTTAGGGGTCGCCACAGCCTTGCCTCTCTGACTTTGTCCCCAAACTTCTCAACATGAGCTGTCCCTCTAATCTACTCATCTCTAATCCTGTCCATCCTGGTCACTCTCAGGGAAAATCTCAACATCTTCAGCTCTGCCACCTCCAGCTCCACCTCCTGTCTTTTTGTCAGTGCCACCGTCTCCAAACCATACATCATAGCAGGTCTCACTACCGTCTCACGACCTCACTGATTTTAAAAAAAATGAGAGGTGCAAACATGGATAGTGGACCTGGAATCAGCCTGTTT
>VUQH01071599.1:0-13106 GCA_015106775.1 Etroplus canarensis | reverse complement strand
TCTGTCAATCTGTCCATCACCACTGCAAACAAGAAGGGGCTCAGAGCTGATCCCTGATGTAATCCCACCCCCACCTTGAACCCATCTGTCACTCCTACTGCACACCTCACCACTGTCTCACTGTCCTCCTACATGTCCTGCACCACCTTCACATACTTCTCTGCCACTCCTGACTTCCTCATACAATTCCACAGTTCCTCGCTTGGCACCCTATCATATGCTTTCTCTAGATTCACAAAGACACAGTGCAACTCCTTCTGACCTTCTCTATACTTCTCCATCAACACTCTCAAAACAAACATTGCATCTGTTGTACTTTTTCTTGGCATGAAGCCATACTGCTGCTCACTGATGGTCACCTCTCTTTGGAAATGAGAAATAACATGATCAATTTAAATTGTCATGTCGTTTCATTTCTTAGAGCATCACTGTCATTAACTGGTGATATATGTGGCTAAAACTAATAGACTCAAAACAAATATGACCAGTTTCAGTGCAGCACCTTGATTCTTTCTCGTTTCAGGCATTCGGCTGCTGGTATGCTTGAGATCAATGTCCTTTTTGGCCAAGCTTTGGCCGTCAGGTAGATGGTCTCTGGAATACTTTGGTATACAGAGAAGTTCATGATTGAATCAATGGCTGCAAGGTGCTCAGGACTTGTGACTGCAAAACAAGCCCAAATTATCAGCCCTCCACCACTGTGCTTGGCAGTTGGTATGAGGTATTTTTGACTGATATACTGTGCTTGGTTTTTGCCAAACATGATGCCGCACATTACGGCCAGACATCTTCAGTTTAGTGTCATTTGTCCTAAAGACATTGTTCCAGAAGCCCTGTGGTTTGTTCAAATGCCACTTTGCTATCCTGTGCTGTCATGATCTCTGTAGAGATAAGAGGCTTTCTCCTGGCAACCCTTCCAAACAAGCCATACTACATAATATTTTTCTAATTGTAGTATCAGGAACTTTGACAATTAAGATGCAAACTCATACCTGTAGATTCTGAGGTGTAATTCTTGGATTTTTTGCAATTTCTGTGAGTACTGCACTTTCTTACACTGGGGTGAATTTGCTGGGATGTCCACTTCAGGGAATGTTGTGCCTTTGTGTTAACACACATACCTGAATGCTCTAAACCAGCAAACTACCAAAACTTCAGTTTTTAATAGAGGTGGTCACAATGGTTGATGATCAGTTAATCAGTGGAAGAAATAAGGGTGCACTTTTGTATTTTTTCACAGGACAGCAGTGTCCCATTAAACTTTCTTTGTGTTACTCTGTTAACACCTAATATAAATGTAATATTTGCTTGCATAAGAAAACTGCCTTTTTGTCGTCTGGTTTATATTAAGTATCACAGTGGCGGATGCTCAGATTATACATGACCAAAGTTTCAGAGAATGAAATCTGTGTAAGTGCAAGTAATCCATGTGAACCAAAAACCCGCCCAATGTTCAAGCAGCTCTAAAAACGCAGTTTCACTTTATGATGCCAAACAGAGCAGCTATAGTTACCTCCGCGGAGGAGGTTATGTTTTCATCAGTGTTGGTTTGTCTGTTTGTCTGTTTGTGTGCAAAATAACTCAAAAAGTTATGAAAGGATTTGGCTGAAATTTCTTTTATCTATTCATCCTCATAAAAGGAAGAGGTGATAAAATTTTGGGAAGAATCGAGTGATGGGATCATGCCGAACAAAAATTCCTGAAATCAATAACTATTGAAGTAATAGTGATATTGGATATCTGTGCATTCGTGCTCATCGAAGGCACTATGATGATCATGCCTTTGATGTCGGTGCCTTTGATGATCATGCCTTGGATCATGCTTGGTGGAGGTTAATATGGTCACCACAGGCACACATCTGGCTGTGTTTGCTTTAAGTCCCACCCACCTGCTTTTCAAACCTCTTGTTTACAAGGGCCAGCCAGTCAAAAGAAAGTTGCCCTAAAAGGGATGGTGGCTTTAAAGGGAGAGGCGCTAAAATGGTGGCTTTTTTTTAACTGTAAATCATGCAACATTTTTCTACTCTACCACAATAAAAATATGGTGTTTGAAATGAGAAATAACAGGATAAGCTTAAACTGTCACATTCTTCCATTTCTCAAAGTATCACTGCCATGAACTGGTGATAAGTGGGACTATAATAATGGACTTCATAAAGCAAATATGACCAGTATTCTGTTTTTACTTGTTCTGTAGTCTCAAAACAAATGGAACCCAAATCAGACAAAACTTTAAACATTTCATATGTGTTCACTTTAGTGAGGATGTGGCCTTTCTCTCTTTTGCTAAGGCTGCTGAACCCTCACAGGTTTTCATGCATTTAAAAGTCAGTCCCTTATGTGGAGAGATGCACTTCAGTTTACGCTGAAATCACTCACTGATCGATGTGCACTTGATTCAAACCCCTTTTTTTCTCCTTCTGTTTGAAATTCTCTGCCATCGCTGATAACAAAGCTCTCGTAGAATCGCCCCTTTCGCTTTCCGACAAAATGATAGGTCAGAGGCTTAACAGGGTGCAATTATGTGCCAATTTCCCTCATCCACATGTTCCATCACATGCACAAAGCTGGTCCTCTGTAAAATGCCCAGGAGTTCACTATAAATAGGGCGTCTTTTCTATCGGTCGGGCCACCGCCGCCTCTTCTTTGTGCTCCTCAGAATGGAACTTGTAATTGTGTGCTGCTTCTTTTTGAGGCAACAGCACTTTCCCCACAACAGCTGGGAAATGACAGTACACACCAGGATCGCACACATAATCAAAACCACACATATACTGTACACACCGGCATATATGTATATATGTATGTATGTGTGCAGGCATGCATGTGTACACAGAGAATCTTAATTTACTGCTTACAAAAGCTCTGAATCCTCCGTGGGCTTATAAAGACTTGTTGGGTTTTTTGTCTGGCTTCTTCAGAATATTTTCTACCCACTTGGATTTTCTTTTAACTTTCAAAATAACAGATTGCGGTGCATGCAGGCTTCCATGCAAGCTTCTTTTCTTTAGGCAATATGGGCAGAAGGTGGGGCCTGCAGCTGTGTCAATAGGCTATCCTAAAGCAGCCTCAGAACCCTCCAAACTGCCTTTTATGTTGGCCTCCTGGCTAAACGACAGGCCTGTTTACATTTTATTCTTTGTTAAATGTCCGACACCTGTGCATGGGAGAGGGCGGGGCATGTACAGCTTAGTGTGAAGGTGTGTGAGCGTACCTGTTGAGTGATATGCAGCACCTGTTGTGTGAATGGACTCTGTGAACTTAGACAACTCTTACCTCAGTGCAGTAACTGAACTGTTTAGTTCCAACTGTATTTTCTTATCATTAAAATTTACAGCTAAATTCATACAATCACTGAGGTACAATTTTGAAAAACGTACAGTCGCTGAAGGTGTGTGTGTGTGTGTGTGTGATTGTGCCTGTTCAAAATGTGGCTGTGCAGAACAGGCAGATTGTGGATTCCAAGAACTGTTTGTCATAACAAAATGGGTGTATTACTGAAGTCAAAAGGTTGAGACATTTCATAAAATGCAAATAACAACACAATGCAATGATTTGCAAATCTGACAAACCAATATTTTATTCACCAATGAACACAGAAAACATCAAATGTTGAAAGGGAGACATTTTACTATTTCATGAAAAATATAAGCTCATCTTGAACTGGATGGAAGCAACAAGTCTCAAAAAAGTTGGGACAAGGGGAACAAAAGGCTGGGAAAGTAAGTGGTAGTAAAAAAAAAAAAAAGGGGGGGAACATGTTGCGATTAATTAAGTCAGTGGCAACAGGTCAATAATGTGATTGGGTATAAAAAGAGCACCTTAGAGAGGCAGAAGCAATCTGTGAGAAACTGCATATACAAATTGCGGAGCAATTTCAGAATAATGTTGCTCCGTTTTAAAATTGCAAAGACTTTGGCAGCACTGCTTTGCAAACAGGTATGATTCTGTCATGGAACTCACTGCATGGGCTCAGGAACACTTTCAGAAATCACTGTCTGTGAAGACAGTTCACTGTGCCATCCACAAATGCAGGTTAAAGCTCTATCATGCATAGGAGAAGTCATATGTAAACATGATCAAAGAAATGCTGCTGTCTTCTCTGGGCTAAAGCATATTCAAAATAGATAAAGGCAAAGTGGGAAACTGTTCTGTGGTCATATTAATCAAAATTTGAAATTCTTTTTGGAAATCACAGATGCCTCCTCCTTATAATAAGACAAGAGGGACCATCTAGCTTGTTATCAGCCCTCAGCTCAAAAGCCTGGATATCTAATGTTATAGGGGTGCATTAGTGCCTATGGTACTGGCAACTTGCTGGAAAGATATTATCAGTGTTGAAAGATATATACATGTTTTAGAGCAACATATGCTCCTTATTAGATGATGATCTTTTTCAGGAAAGGCACGGTTTTGTAATAGAAGAGTCCATTTGCTGGACTGGTCTGCCTGCAGTCTAGAACTTTCACCAAAAGAAAATATTTGGTGGATCATGAAATGCAAAAAATGACAAAGAACACCCAGGACTGTTGAGCAACTGGAATCCTACATCAGCCAAGAATGGAATAATTTCCCTCTCTCTAAGGTCCAGCAGCTGGTGTCCTCAGTTGCCGAGGTGGGCAGAAGACTGGATTAATGTGGTAATGATATTTTTGTTATGGAAAAACTGACCTTTATTTTGAGACAAGAAGTTGAAAATTTTGTAAACTGCTGGGAACCATGGACTGAATATGTATCATCTTTAAGATCTGATTTCAAATGATTATCCTTGTTTTCTTTGTTAGATATTGCTCTTCCAGTTTATAAGCTACTCCTTTTTTCTTTGTGTGTTGATTTTTTTGTCCTTTCTATTTTTGTAGTTTGCGCTCCTTTATAATGCGAAAAATAAGCAGAAACTGTCATTTTATTCACCATATTAACCTTTTTATAGGGAAAGAACAATTTCGATCTGGAAGTGTGGATTAAAATGCTGTAATATTAACAGTTTCCGAATAAAAACTTTTAAAAAAATGAAGAGGGGGTACTACACAGTGTAAACAAGGCCCTGTCCCAATTTTGTTGGCATCAAATTCAAGATAAGCTAGTATTATTCACAAATTAGTAAAATGTCTCACTTTCAAAATTTAATATGTTTTCTAGGTTCTTTTGTGAATACAATATTGGTTTAGGAGATTTGTAAATCCTTGCATTGCATTTTAATTTATATTTTCCACAGCGTCCCAACTTTTTGGAATTTGGGCTGTAAAAAAAAAAAATTTAAAATCTATCCTTGTGAGAACCATGTTGAGTTTCTGCCATCAGAGTGATAACATTTTGCATGAAAAAATAAACCTTGAAAGGGTTGAGGCATGGTTTTATGGTTAATGTTTTAGAATTAGGTTTATGTTACTGTTAGGAAAAGGGTTTACCGCTTGGTCGTAATCATTTAACTTTTATGGGTAAGGCACAGATGTCAGTAAATGTCCTCATAAATATAGCTATGAAAACACACCTGTGCATGCACACACACACACACACACACACACACACACACGCACACAGAGTGGAGCAGCAGCAGCCACTCTGAGGAAAAAAATGGAAAATGAAAACAAGCTAAAATATGAGAACCTCTAATTGTACTGTACTAACTTGGGTCCCCAGCAGTACACTCACTAAGCATGAAGTGGCAGGGATGAATGGATGTAGATATAAACAAAGAACAGATGGAAGGAGAGAAATACATTTCTTGAACTATTTTAGATAATACTATCTCAGCTGCTTGCTGAACTAAATTAGCAACAGTTAAGCTGTGATTTGCAGCAGTAGCTCACTTTCTCTGATTCATTATGACTGGTTTGACTGAGAAAAATAAACACCACATTTATACCCTTGTATGAGCAAAACAAAGCTCTACAGGAGTCATACATTTGTCTGCAATTTTATGTCATCCGGGAAATGTCCAACATGTTCTCATCCACGGGCATCACGTAATGCTGTTTTGTCAGATGCCACCTGGATCTGAACGTTACACAAGGTGTCTTTTGGTATTGCTGGCAAAATTGGTTATAGAGAGATAATGGGTTGTTAGCCAGGAGACCATTCCTCATGTCCTGTTTTAACTTTTTTGAATTGTTATTAAGGAATAAAGTAAGGACAAGATTACAAAAAAAGGAGAAAGAAAACAAGAGAAAGGAAAGTGCTTGAACATTGCTACTTACATATAAGCCCATCTACATACATATACTTAAATGTATGTGAAAAGGAAAGATTTCACAGGACTGCAGTTGTAAGAAGCTAAGTACATCCCTAATTCATTAGTTTGTAGAACCGCTGTTAGCTGCTATAACTTGAAATAACCATTTTCTATATGATTTTAGCAGACTCTCACATTGTTGTGGAGGAATTATGGCCCACTTTTCTTAATAATGTTGCTTCAGTTCATGGAGGTTTGCAGGCACTTGTTTATGCACAGCTCTCTTAACGGCCCAATTGCAGCATTTCAATCGGGTTGAGGTCTGGACTTTGACTGGGTCATTACCACACTTTGATCCTTTTCTTTTTCAGCCATTCTGCTGTAGATTTGTTAGTGTGCTTGTGATCATTGTCCTGTTGCATGATTCAGTTTCAGTCAAATTTGAGCTATCAGACAGGTGGTCTCACAAAGTGCATTTGATTAGCAGCACCTGGCTGCTACTTACCCTCTTAATTTCCACAGAAGCAACAGTGTCATTAGTCTTTTTTACAGGACTGTATTTCTAAATTTCAACAGATAATCTTCCCATTCAAACCTATAGTAATATGCTCACAATTCAATGCTTATTGAATTAATTAGACTCAAACAAAATGGAGAAAACAGGAAGGCAAACACATTGTTTTACTTATTTCATTATTCTGTTGAAACCTTTGTGTTTTACAGTTGCACTTAAAATACGTTTCACTGGCTTTTTACCTCTGCGTTCACATGCTGGTTAGGTTTGGGTAATAAAGTTAGAAAAAATTGTGGTTTTGGGTTAAAATATGTCACACTTTTTCAAAAAAGTACAGGACTAATCATGCTTAGCTTGGCTTTGACTGAGCATTATATGAGTATCTGAAACTAATTTAGTCAACATAATAAACGGAAGTTTATGCTGACATTTCTCATTAATCATCAAGAGAAACAATTTAATAGCAAAAGCAAATAAGTGTCATGGCACTGACCCCAGCCATTGAGCTGGCACAGTCTAAATCCAGCTGGCCCAGCCACTGGCCACAGAATTCATTTCATGCTTCATCTCTTGGCCTAAAGAGCCGAGACAGGAAAGACCACAGTGATAATTGTACCGCTGAATCTGGCGTGAACAAAACATATTTTTTACATGGAGGGGGCCAGAAGGGGAGATGGGAAAACATGCCGACACATCCCCAATCACACATCCACATGGACACATGAAACTTTTAATCAGCTGTGAATATAGAATATTTCACTTTGTGCAAAGTAATACAATGACAGAGTAGCTGTAAAACATTCTTTTCTTTATATTCATTAGAGACTCGCTTACCCAGAGGAACATATGATAAGACACAGATGGGCTCAGCCATCCCAAATGTTATCTAATCCACCCAAACAAAATAATAAAAAGAAAAAATTATAAAAAACAGAAAATCCCAGAACAATTCCTAACTTCTGACTGGATGGGCAGCCTTAACATTCTCCTACTACCCACCCCCTGTTCTTGTCATGTTGACAGACACAATAAGGTGCTTTTCATTATGCTAACTTATGGTCCCAGGCATCCCCTCTCCCCCACTGACTGCATTTCCTCTCTGCCATCATGGAGAACCTTCCAGTTCCTTTATTGCACCTCAAGGACACAAGTTGTTCAGAGTGGGGAAACAAAGATAATATCCTCAGTGGAAATCTTTGATTAAATGGCATGCTGCATAAACCCTGCACCACCACAGCTGACCATAGATTGCATGTGGCACAGTTTATCCTCACGATCTTTAACTTGTAGTGCTGTGTATGAGGATCAACAGATAATATAAAAGAGTATGGCAACATGCTGATAAATGCATGCGCAATGTGTATGTGTATTGTGCATGATATTATTTTGATACTGCATATGCTCAGTTTAATTCATTATAATATATAGGATAATTTAATAGCAAAGTATCATAGAATCACACAACTATAATATAATACAAGCGACATATGCACATCCCTCTGCATATGTGGTATATCATTGTGCAGATAAGAATAATGGAAGTGGATAAACAGCCTAAGAAATTATTACAACACTGATCCACAAATGAATAAAAGATGAATATTTATGTAAATGAATAAAGACCCCTTACATTTTATACGCCTGAAATAGAAGAAGTTCTGTGGACGTTTTTACCATTCAGTTTGACATGTGATCCAGCCGTGCAGCCATGAGTAACTGATGTCATAATTAACTAACGCTGCCAATGATTTGTCATTTAGCAGCTTCAGCTCCCCCATCCACGCATCTCTTCCTCCAATCTCTCTCCCTCACATCCTCACTGGGAGGCGCTAAGATGCAAAAAAGATGGAAGTGAAGGAAGCGAGTAATAGATTAAGCAAATAAACTCACTGAGCTTTAGAGTAGGCAGATCACTTTACTGCACAAAATGAGTTCTGATAGCTTGGATGGCATGGTAGCTCTGCTTGGGAAAAGTCATACACTGAAATGCTTAATCTGCTTCAAATGAGGAATTGATTGGAACAAGCTATTGGGCCACATGTTAGACTTTAGTGTTTGTGCTTATTTTTGTCGTGTGCAAGAAAAACAATCTCAGTAAGTGAGAGGAGGGAGAGGCAACTATCTCACCTTAATCAAGCTACCTTAGGAATACAAATTCTCATGTCTAAACTCCGGGCTACATACAGTATACCTCCCAAGAAGCCCACTTATTACCTCTAAAAGCCCATCATGAAATAACAGGCTAAAACCTGCGTTCAGAGCTACTCTGTTTTTAGTGTGTTTTGTAAATTTGCATGGTCACAGCATGGGGTTTTGACCAACACTCTCACTAATGATGCCTGTCTGGGCCCTTACTCTATCGGTTCTCTTATAGTTGCTGTGATGCAAATGGAAGTCTAACCAGCAAATACATAGTCAACTAAATCTGGCAAGGCATATCGTTTTGACTAATACAGTTAGGTTTTTGATCATTGAAATTTTTTTTGTAAATTTGCCTCTGTACAACACCATGGTGCAATTTAAAGTCAGTCAATCAATCAAGACATGATCAAAGTGCAAGCCTTCTGCTTTAACTCAAGGGGTGCATTAATTGTTTAGGAATTACAGTAATTTTCCTACATATTTCCAATTTTCAGATGCTCAAGAGTGATTGGATAATATTTAATAATAATTTGGACACTGTATTACTGTATTTTCTTCCTTGAGAGGCTTTGCATTACTGCAGGTGCCTTCAGTTACTGCTTGCTTGTGGGTCTCTCTGCCTTCAGTTTTGTCTTTAGTAACAAAAGCTTGTTCTTTTGGGTTGAGATCAGGTGACTGACTTGAAGAATACCCAATTTCTTTGCCTCGAGGAAACCCTTGGGTTACTTTTGCAGTATACTTTGGATCATTAACCTTTTGCACTGTGAAGCTGTCCAACTAATTTCACAGTATTCGGCTGAAGCTGAGCAGAAAATGTATCCCTGTACATTTCAGATTTCATCCTGCTACCTCTATCAGCAGTCACATCAACAGTAAACACTAGTGACCCGATTCCATTGGCAGTCATACATGCCCATGCCATAACATTGGCTCCACCATGTTTGACAGATGATGTGGTATGCTTCAGATCATGAACTGTTCCTTTCCTTCTCCATACTTTTCTCTTCACATCATTCTGGTACAAATTCATCTTGGTTTCATCTGTCCAAAGAATGTTTTTTTTTCCATACTGGCCAGGCTCATTTAGATATTTTCGGGCGAAATCTAATCTGGCTGTCCTGTTCTTAAGTTTAACCAGTGGTTTGCACCTTATTGTAAAACCTCTGTATTTACATCATGAAGGCGTCTTTTGATTGTAGATGTTGACAGTGGTACGCCTACCTCCTCAAGAGTGTTCATGGCTTGGTTAGATGTTGTGAAGGGCTTTTTCTTAACCAAGGAAAACATTTGCAACCATCCACTTTAGATGTCCTCTGTGGTCTTCCAGACCTTTTGGTGTTGCTGCGCTGGCCAGCGCATTCCTTCTTTTTAAAAATTGTTTTTTTTTACCAGATTGTGGATTTGGCCACTCCTGAAGTTTTTGCTATCTCTCTGATTGGTTTATTTTGGTTTTTGGTTCTCTAATGATGGCCTCCTTCACTTGTGTCAACGTCTCTGTAGACCTCATGTTGAGAGTTCCAGTAAACCAGCAACCAATGGCAAGACATGGAATCAACTCCAGATCTTTTATCTGCTTTGTTTGTCATGGAATAACAAGGGAACAATCCTCATCTGGCCATGAAACTGCTTGTCTGTCAATTGTCCAGTTACTTTTGAGCCTCTGTGGCTGTGATTCCTAAACAGTAAATAGAATAATTTTTCAAACCCCTTTGAATTAAAGCTGAAAGGCTGCACTCTGATCATATTTTGACTGTTTGTCTGTCTGCTGGTGGACAAAGGCAAAATAACAAAAACTGTGCCATTGTCCCAAAACCTTAATATGTATAGCGGTGGAGCTGGTCAAACCAATATACAAACACAGTTTGATTGTAAGACTCTCAGTGTCTGTGTCAAAATGCCTCTAAATGTACCTAAGAGAATATAATTCTTTATAATTCACTGAAATGTGTTGCCAGGGTATCAGTATGATACCAAAAGAAGCAGCCAGTTTAACATACTGCTGTTTTAATATTTTGTCTCACTCTTACTTGAGACATGCTCAGTCATTGGATTGGAGGGATGAAGAACATCAGCCTAATGAAACATAAAGTTCTGCCTGCGTCAGTGTTGCTTCTGCTGCTTCTCTTCACTCTGTGCTCTGTGAAATCCCTCAGAGGAATATCCACAGTAATTACACACTGCCTGCACAGTCTAATATTGTAACTGGGTGTTCTAAATTCCCTGAAAATTTCATAAAAATCAACTCTGCCCCGCAGAATTTGCCTCGACTATTTGATTTCATACGGTGTTATTCAAACCACTGTGTGTTGAACACTTCTGACCTAAACAATTCTGTTCTCGAATTATAAGTGTGGTAGGGGTCTACTGAGCTGTCTGGCGCCGTCGTCCTCTAAAACATGTCATTACTGTAACCACAAGGTCAGCACAAGACAGCCCCCCCACACACATCCTCTGTACTAACAGTCAGTCCTGCCACAATATTAAAATGTGAGGAAATATATAAATAAAATCTTCACAAAATACACCACAAATAAACCACAACAATTATGCATGTAGATCTATCAAGCTTTTAGGATGATGTTTTTGCAATAATGACTTGTCTGTTGTGAATAATTCACTGGTAAAGGCTTCTTGTGGCTGTAAAACAAATTAGAATGCATCACAACTGAGAAACTAATAAGATGAAGTTAATAAAGTTGATATATATCATGCTAAAGGGATTTTCTAAATTAACAAAATTACTTGCAGGGAGGTAACGAAATCTGCCAACCTGTAAAACTCTTTTCTGTTCTTAGCTGACAGAGGTGGCACCTGGTGTGGTCTTCTGTTGCTGTTACGCATCTGCTACGAGGTCTGACATGTTGCGCATTTAGAGATGCTCTTCCTTGGTTATAAGGAGTGGTTATTTGGATTACCGCTGTCTTCCTGCCAGCTTGAAGCAGTCTGGCTGTTCTCCTCTGACCTCTGGCATTACTGGATATTTTCTCCTTTTCAGACCATCCTCTATAAACCCAAGAGAAAATCCAAGAAGATCAGCAGTTTCTGAAATCCTTTGACCAGCTCATCTGGTCACGACAATTGTACCACGTTCAAAATCACTTAAATCTTCTTTCTTCTCTATTACGATGCTCAGTTTGAACTTCAGCAGTTTGTCTCGACCATTTCTATATACCTAAATGCAATGAATTGTCACCAGGTAATTAGCTGATAAGATATTTGCTTTAATGAGAAGTTGCACAGGTGTACCCAAAGAAGTGACTGGTTAGTGAAACTTGCTTATGCAAATACCAAAATTAAAATTTTTGTTAATTTTTATATGGATGAAATAAAGAAACATTAACTTCTCATTTAATGTTTTTTTATTTTATTTTCATGACTATTTACATTGTAGATTCTCACTGAAGCATCAAAACTATGAATGAACACATATGGAATTATGTAGTGAAGAAAAAAGTGTGAAATAACTCAAAACATGTTTTATATTTTAGATTCTTCAAAATAGCCACCTTTTGCTTTGATTACTGCTTTGCACACTCTTAGCATTCCGTCAGTGAGCTTCATGAGGGAGTCATCTGAAATGGTTTTCCAACAGTCTTGAAGGAGTTCCCAGAGATGCTGAGCACTTATTGGCCCTTTTGCCTTCACTCTGCGGTCCAACTCATCCCAAACCATCTTGATTAGGTTTTAGGTCAGGTTAACCCTAACTCTAACCCAGGCACTCCATCACTCTCCTTCTTATTCACATAGCCCTTACATTAGTCTGGATTTGTGTTTGGGGTCATTATCCTGTTGAAAACAAAATGATGGTCCAACTAAACGCAAACCAGATGGGACGGCATGTCACTGCAGGATGCTGTGGTAGCCATGCTGGGTCAGAGTGGCTTCAATTTTGAATAAATCCTCAACAGTGTCACCAGCAAAGCACCCCCACACCTTCACACCTCCTCCTCCATGCTTCATGGTGGGAACCATGCATGTAGAGACCATCCGTTCACCTTTTCTGCATCGCACAAAGACCCGGTGGGTGGAACCAAAGATCTCAAATTTGGACTCATCAGACCAAAGCACAGATTTCCACTGGTCTAATGTCCATTCCTTGTGTTTCTTGGCCCAAACAAATCTCTGTGTTTTTTAGCAGCTATTTGACCATAAAGGCCTGATTTGCACAGTCTCCTCTGAACAGTTGATGTAGAGATGTGTCTGCTACTAGAACCCTGTGTGGCATTTAACTGGGCTCTGATCTGAGGTGCTGTTAACTTGTGACTTCTGATGCTGGTG
>VUQH01071584.1:0-10433 GCA_015106775.1 Etroplus canarensis | reverse complement strand
GAGATGTTGCTTCGATATTTCCACATAATGTTCTTTCTTCTTGATGCCATCTATTTTATGAAGTGCACCAGTTCCTCCTGCAGCAAAACAGCTCCACAACATGATGCTGACGCCCCCCATACTTCACAGCTGGGATGGTGTTCTCAGGTTTACAAGCTTCCCTCTTTTTCCTCTTAATGTAACGATGGTCATTATGGCCAAACAGTTCCGCTTTAGTTTCATCAGACCATAGGACGTCTCCAAAAATTAGGGTCTTTGTCCCTGTCTTTGTTTGCAAACTGTAATCTGGCATTTTTATGTCGCTTTTGGAGTAAATGCTTCTTCCTGGTTGAGTGGCTTTTTAGCCCATGTCAGTACAGGACTCGTTTGACTCTGCATAATGACACACACTTACCAGCTTCAGCCATCATCTACACAAGGTCTTTAGCTTTGGTTCTGGGGTTGATTCGTTTTGGACCAAACTACATTCATCTCTGGGTCACAGAAGCCATCTCCTTCCTTCTGTGATGACTGGACATTCCCATGTTGATGAACGTGACACCTTCAAGCATCTGAAAAGAAAGAGAATGAACCAGACTTCTGGATCGCCACAATTCTCTTCCTGATATCTTGGCTGATTTATTTTGATTTTCCCATAATGTCAAACAAGGAAGTAATGTGTTTGAGTGTGGCCTTAAAATACATGCACTGGTGTGCCTCCAGTTAACTCAAATGTTGTCAGTTAACCTATCAGAAGCTTCCAAAGCCATGTCATCATCATCTGGACTTTCCCACATTGTTTAAAGGCATAGCAGTCTTTGTGTATGTAAACTTCTGACTTTGAAGAAATGAATAAAAAATCTCTCTTAAATATTCTCTCTCTCATTATTGCAGCATTTAGCAAATAGAAATAATTTTGGCAAATCCTAATGGATCTAAAACAGGAGAAGTTTAGTCTGATTTAATTTCAGACAGTGAGAAAAAAATGCTTATGTGTTTTTTTACACAGTGTATGTAAACTTCTGGTTTCAACTGTATGTGTGTGTCATCCAATCACTGCGTCATGCAAAATCAAAAAAAGAAAGTCCAGTTTTTGGCAACTGCATTTGAGAAATTACATCATACTTCTGGTTGCATAGTCAGTATAAAAAACTCCCTCACTTTGATTTTATTAGTGTTACCAGGCTGTATCTCTTTATATAGCTTTACTAGGCATTAGCAATATTAAATTACACTCAATTTAGAAGTCTCTCTACTGAAGTGTTTATAAGAGCTGTACCTGATGGCATAATAACTGAAGCAGATGGGTTGATCTTGGCTCTTGGACTTAGAAGATACATTTGAAGGCAGGGTATTAAGTCTCTGTGCGCTCCTTGTGGCTTAGACTTGGCTGCACTAACAGTCATTCATCTTCACAGTCATCACTCACATCATTCACAGTCATCCCACTGTCCCTAAACCCCAAGGGTGTTGAGGAGAGACTCAGAGAGATTTTGAAGGCTTCGCACATGGGACCATTATCAGAGCTCAATAACGGATTACCTGGATGGTCAGCCTGTCATGGTTAATGTTTGCCCTGACATTTCATGTAAAGTTCCCTTCCCATGGTGAAACATTGCAGCAGCCTGGATTGTTTTCCCAAATTGGTCTTCACTGTATGTGCCTTTGTTTTTCTTCTGCCTGTCTGTCTTCATTTTTTGTCGTTATGGTTACATTTATTCATGTATTTATTTTTTACAGAGGAAATGCCGAAAGGTAGTACACAGCAATGTCATCAACAAAATGTCTACAGAGGCACTGTGTAATTAGAAGAAAATCTTCATTGTCTTGTTTGCTCAGGGTTCAGATCTGGCTATTAGCTAAAGTGGGCTGGGCAGAGGTGGTGGATGGTTTTGCACTGAAACTGAAAAAAAAAAAACAATTAAAGGCTGTTCAGGCAATGTTGTTAACAGGACTTTTGTTTGACATGCATTCAGAGTTTTTGGCCACATGCTAGACAACGGTACATACTAGACAAGCAGGCCAGTGATATAATGTTGTCTTGATTAAAAAAGTGTGACACTTCATAATCTAATATTAATTAAATCCTATATTAACATAGGTTGTTAGGAGTAAAGATCTCACTTTTACATATCTGTAGTATATGTAGCATAGGTCAAATGTCAGGTGTAATGCCATGGAGAAGGATATTATAAGATAAGAAATACTTTAATAATCCCATATCTGAGTAATTGTTTTGTTACAGCATATGAACAATTACTCTTATACAGACTTATTGCTCATGGTATGATAAGACCACAGCAAATTACACTGAGCTCACCACAACAGACTGATAGAAAATTTTAAGCAAACATTTTGCTGCACACATTTAAGGATCTGAGCTTCATTAGGAAATAAAGTCTGCTCATCCCCTTCTTGTATACTACGTCTGCTTTGGTCTTCCAGTTTAGCCTGTCGTCCATGTGGACATCCAGGTACTTGTACTCTTACACCACATCACTATCCTGTCCTAGGGTAGACATGGTCTGTGTACTGTAGCTGTCCTCTTCCTTCTGAAGTCAATCAGTATCTCTCTGGTCTCACTTGCATTCAGAAGCAGATAATTTCTCCGAAACCACTCCACATAATCATCTATTAGTTCTCTGTACTCCTCCTTCTGCCCATCACTTATACATCCAACCACTGCAGAATCATTATGAGTATTTCTGCAGGTGCTATGAACTGGAGTTGTACTGAAAGTCTGAGGTGTACAAGGTGTACAAGGTCAGTAGGAATGGAGACAGCACAGTCCCTTGTGGAGCTCCTGCACTGTACATCACCAAATCAGACAGAGCACTGTCCCGTCTCACATACTGCAGCCTGTTTGACAGGTCATCAGTAATCTGTGATATGGTGGATGTGTTTACTGACATTTCCTGTAGTTTCTCCCTTAGTAGCAGCAGCTGGATTGTGTTAAATACATTTGTGAAATCAAAAGTTATCCTCACCATTCAGCTGTGAATATCTAAATGGGCATGAGCTCTCTGTACCATGTAGATGACTGCATCATCCACTCACAGATTTGCTCTGTATGCAGACTGCAGAGAGCCAAGAGATGTTTTTACCTGTGCTCTCAGGTGGACCAATACTAAGCTTTCCAGCACCTTCATTGCATGTGATGTGAGGGCAACTGGTCAGTAGTCATTAAGCTCTGATGGTATTGACTTCTTTAGTAGTAGAACCAGACAGGATGTTTTCCATAAGAAAAATATCATCTCCTGCTTCAGATGTGGGTTGTAAATGTGACTCAGGATCATCGACAGCTGGCCAGCAGGTCCTCAGAACCTTCAGGTTGATGCCATCAGGGCCTGCAGCCTTGCCCTAGTGTAGTTTCTTTAGGTGTGTCTTAACCTGTCCAGAAGTCACAGTCCAGCAAGGGGTGCTTGTCAGAGATGGGTGGGTCTGATCCACACATAGTATATACTGTATTATATTATACATAGTATAATATTGCCTGGTATGTTTGGGCCAGCACAGGGAGGCAGCATGTTGTGCAAATTGTTTGAAGTGGACTTTTGTGTCTTGCATTGTTACTTGACAGTTTTGAATAACACACAAATCATTTCCCTTTATGTTTTAAAGGTAACCTTTGTGTGTGTGTGTGTGTGTGTGTGTTTTTCTATTTGATGAAGTAGTGGCGAGAATGATGTGAAGACACTGAGTGTGGTGTGCTAATAGTGTATGAAGGATTTGCCACATTTTAGGTTCTAATTGAAACTGAGGGAGATGTCAATCAAGCCTGTGCCAGTTGTCCCTCAGTATTTAGGGTGTGAACGATTCAGTGAGCATGCATCAGCTGGCTGGCTGTGTGAGCAGCAATTTATACATTTTGACTGCAGTCTGTTAACTTGCCTGTTTACATCTCTGTGGCAGTGCAATGACAAAAAATGGCACCCTCAGACTTTACTATTTTTGAAATTCTTCTCATGGACAGCATCATCTCCAGGAAAGGTATTGTGCTGCTCATGGTACAGAAAATCACCACAGGCAAAATGACTTTGACATTGGTCCATAGTACAGGCAATGGAGGGTGACATATCCAATATCAAGAGAGTGGCAGGGCTAAATATTTTTGTCAGGCCAGTGGCTTTACTGTGTAGAGATGTGGATGAAGTGTTCATTTGGCTGTGGATTTGAAAACAGTATTTTGGAGACTAGCTCTAGGTGAATGTTTCTCCTCAGTCTACCCTTGTTGTAGGCAAAGACAGGGCACAGGAGGACAAATGTGAAGGCTCTGTATACTTTCAGAACACACTGAAAGATAAAAGCAATGCCAGTGTGACTGGCTTTACATTGCTTAATTTTAGCATGCTTTAAAATGCATCTGTAGTACATATGCTATAATACAGAAGTTATAAACATGTTGATGAAATGAAAAAAACATGTATTTTAAATATATGGTTTTCTCAAAAAACAAATTACATTTAAATATTAATTTCATTTCCATTTGTTTTGCAGGAAAAATTAAAAACAATCCTAAATATATTAGTTTTTTCCCTTCCTGAAAGTTCAGTAATTTCAACAATTTCTTTTCCTTCCTCTGCACATGTTTTGTGTCCTAAAACTCAGAGAAGACTGACCTTTAAAAAATATCCAGCCACCCAATTCCAACTTGATAGAATTTGGAAATTTGCACATCAAATACTTGAGGTCTTGCCACCAAAATTTGCTGAAATTATTCTTCTTCTGCAAGAAAAAGCATATATGGAACTTTTTGAGTTCTGCTTATCTCCTACTATTCCTGATTATGTTTTCAATAAAACATTTTTCTCTATTGAGAAAGCACACTGGTGGTGACATTGTTTTTTTATGTGACAGAAAGATGTGCATTGAGTAAACCAAATAAAAGGAAAGTGCAGACTTACAGTTTGCAGTTAATTTTACATGTCATGATGTCATATTCACTCAGTGGCTACTTCATTAGGTACACCTTGCTGTATCTGGTTCGGTCCCACTTTTGCCTTCAGAGCTATCTTAATTCTTCATGGTATAGAGTCAAAAAGATGCTGGAAGCATTCCTCAGTGTGACCCACACTGACATGCTAGTATCATGCAGTTGCGTCAGATTAGTTGGCTGCACATCCATAATGTAAAGCTCCCATTCCACCATATGCCAAAAGTGTTCTGTTGGACTGTGAAAGCCATTTGAGTACAGTGAACTCATTGTCATGTTCAAGAAACTAGTCTGAGATTATTTGAGCTTTGTGACATGCTGTGTTATCCTGCCGGAGAGCCATTGGCAGATTAGTTTACTGTGGCTATAAAAGGATGGACATGTTCAGCAACAATACTTAGGTAGACTGTGGCATTTGAGCAATGCTCAGTTGGTACTAAGAGGCCCAAACTGTGCCAAGAAAATATCCTCCATAAAACCACCATCACCAGCCTCAAACTGTTAATGCAAGGCAGGATGGATCCATGCCAAATTCTGAGCCTACCAACCAAATGTTATTGCAGAAATCCAGCCTCATCAGACCAGGCAACATTTATGCAATCTTGTGTTGTCAGGTTTTGGTGACCTCTGCAAACTGTTTCCTGTTCTTAGCTGACTGGAGTGACACCTGGTATGGTCTTCTTCTGCTATAGCCCATCTGCTTCAAGTTTCAGCATGTTTGTGTGTTCGGAGATGCGCTTCTGCATACCTTGGTTATAACCAGTGGCTATTGGAGTTACTGTTGCTTTTCTATCAGCTCAAAGTTGTTGGTTCTCTGGGAATTAGTCTGGCCTAAGGCATCTACATGGCATTTCTCCCAGAGAACTGCCACTGTGTGGATATTTTCTTTTTTTTCAGCCCATTCTCTCAAATCTCTAGAGATGGTTGTGCAGGATAATCCCAGTGGATTAGCAGCCACTGAAATATTTAGACCTTTCATCTGGCATCAACAACCATGCTACATCAATTAAATCACCTTTCTTCCCCATTCTGACGCTCAGTTTGAGCTTCAGCAGGTCCACTTGACCATGCCTACATGCCTAAATGCAGTGAGTTGCTGCCATGTAATTGGTTGATAAGATATTTGAGCTAAACAGTTTTCAGGATGTGACTTGTATTAAATCATGTCTGTTCACATGCCTGTGCATGGTACGAGTACATAAGAACAACCTGTGAAAAGAGTGCTCTGTAGCACCACAACTTGTTTGACACTCCACTGGATAACACTGTTGCTTTTACTTGCCTTACCAGTTGTCCTGATGATAACTTTTATTGTTATGGCATATAACAGTGTTTTTGCATACTGACTTCAGCATGGTTTTGAAAGCCATCCAGCTGCCAGAAATGACCATGTTGCTAAGCTGTGTGTTTTTCCCAAAAAACTGAGATGACAAGACAGATTCCGGGCTTCATAGATAAAATGTTGTCCAATTCCTGTGGGAGATGGGACAGCATCAATATTCACTGATGGAAACCCTTGTGTATACCAAGGCCATACTGCCAGAGCAGATGTATTATCACTCAGGGATTCCAAAAGGTACCCAAGCTGGATATTATTGCTGTCTACAAATTTTCAGCACTCTATTGGACAGTAGGGCATTTTGTCATAATTGGTATTTTTCTCTTTTCTTTAGAATATAACTATGTTTATATATCACAGTTCAGTCTGTTTTTGTGTACTGCCCAGTGTCTTTTTCAGCATCTGTCTACCACTGCGGTTGTGCTTCAACCGTAGCTTGTTACATAGTGGTTTTAGCCAGCCCTGCTTTTATACCAGGCCACAAGTCAACTTCCTGCTGGGATAACAGCCTGGGTAGTGTGTCATAGTAGGGGAAATAACCTGGACAAATCGATGGACTGTTTTTTTGAAATGCCAATCAGACTTTGAGCAGAGAGCTATTTGGATCAGCCTGAGATGTCTGTGCTGTGAGGTGTGAGGCCAAGGTCAAAGCTTTTAGAAGTCCTTTGTCACCCAGAGCCATACAGTTTGAAAGACAAGATAAAAATATGACAAGACAGAAACCTTGTAAGAATGTCTAATGGATGGTATATATTGTGTGGGCCTTTTCTTTTACCCTTTTGTAATAGTTTATCAACCTGTACCAGAATTAATTTATAGCTTTAGGCAATGTAATCACCTACATGAACAAAGTGATCCATGAAAATTAACAGTGTGTATCCTAGGGTTTTCCCCTCAAGGAAATTAGTGCAGATTGTATGACACCTGGCTTTCTTTTTCCCATGCAGTATAGCACATGGTGCCTTGCAGATATACCATACAGTTATATGGCAGGGAATTACTTATTACTTTTTCGTCACTAGTTCTAGGAGGCGTACCATCTTCTGAAATCTGGAGAAAATTGCATGCATGAAGACACTGATCCGACAAGTGTTCCTTTGCTGGTCTTTATTAAGAGGCTGATGCAACTCCTGCAAATGTCCTCCAGCCAGTTTATCCACCTTTTATCGACGTTTCCCTCATGCAGTGAGGTGAATCAGAGAAACCTCTTGTTCACAAATACAGCATGAAAAGATACAAGTCAATTTCCTGTATTCCCAGCTAGAGCTCAAGGCTGCAACATCACACTGAGATCAATTTATAACATCTGTGTTTGTGTTACCCCGATCCTGTTGTGTAAAGAATAGGTTGGAGAACATTATGAATGTGCAGCATTTAAGATGACTTAACAGCTTATTTGCAGCCAGACTCTTTTATGCTGCATCGAGTCTTCTTTTCACACGTGGAACCTGAACAAATCTCCCTTCACATACCAGTCTAGGACAGGAATTTTGGCACTTATACATTCTCCTGTATGGAAAAATTCCATGTCTGTTTGACCCAGTATTGTAGTTCATTTCTTTTTACCACCATAATTTGAATGTTGATTCTTCTTCTTCTTCCTCTTCTTCTCCCTTCCTCTGACAAGGAGGTTGAGTTTTTTTCATTCAGTGTGTCTTTTTATTAGCAGGATCAAGCAAAATGTTACAGATTAATTGGTAACTGCATGTGGGACTTGGCCATACATAGAGTTAGTTAATGATCTGGATCCAGGATTTTTTTTAGAAGATTCATTAGCGTTGTAAGATAGGGCAAAATTTACTAATTTTCATCATATTTCAACAAATACATGCCATAAAGAATTTTAATAAAGCAGATACGTATCACCTCACTGAAAGTTAGCTGTGTCTCAGTCTCTCTGAATAAGCTTCTAAAATACTCTCAGTGCCATGTGATCCGACACAGTTTTTCTACTACTTGTTGATGCAAATATCTAATCAGCCAATCACATCCCATCCACTCCAACTTGTTAAAGTTCAAACCAAGCATCAAAATGAGAAAAAAGGTGATTTAATTGACCTTAAATGTGTCATGGTTGTTGGTGCCTGACATGCTGGGCTCAGCGTTTCAGAAAGTGGGGTTTCCCGTTAGAAAAATCTGTATGGTTTGAAGAGAATGGTCCAAAACAAAAAGAAAATATCCAGTTAGCAGCAGTTCTCCAGGTGAAAATGTCTTATTGATGCCAGCGGAGAATGGTCAGACAGCTTCGCGCTGAAAAGAAGGCAACAGTATCCATTTGTTACAACCAAGATATGCAGATGAGCATCTTTGAGCACATAACATGTCGAACCTTGAAGCAGATGGCCTGCAGCAGCAGAAGACCACACTGGGTGCCACTAATATCAGCTAAGAACAGGAAACTGAGACTACAGTTCATATGGGCTCACAGAAATTGAACAATAAAAGATTGGAAATGGTTCCTGATCTGTTGAGTCTCAGTTTCTGCTGCAAAATTCAGATGGCAGTTTCAGAATCTCACCAAAACAACATCAAAGCATGAATCCATCCTGCGTTGCCTTTGTTGCCTGATTTTGGTATCTTTTCTGTGCTCACTTTGTTTCTTACTTTCCTAGATTTAGATTTTTGACTATCACTATAAAGTAGCAAAATGGTTCCAATTATTAATTTCAGTATATTGTATTTAAATTCCAATTTACTATTTACAGAATCTGTTTTATGAGTTTGTTTCCTTGGAGTTGGTTTTATTGTCTCCTGTATGTCTCTCTACATCATGAGTCCATTCTACCCATCTTCTGATGGCTGCTTCCAAGAGGATAATGCACCATATCACAAAGTTTAAATCCTTAAATCATCACAAATTGTTCTGTTGAACATGACACTGAGTTCACTGTACTCAAATGGCCTCTACAGTCATCAGATCTCAATCCAGTATAGCACCTTTGGGATGTGGCGGAACTGGTGATTTGCATCATGAAGGTTCAGTCAACAAATCTGCAGTAACTGTGTGATGTTACCACATCAACATGGACCAAAATCTCAGAGGAATCTAGCAGCTTGTTGAATCTATTGCAAGAAGAATTAAGATAGTTCTGAAAGTAAAAGAGGGTCCAAACTAGTATAAGAATGGTATACCTGATATAGCATATTTACCCTATGAAAATATCACA
Source organism: Etroplus canarensis (assembly GCA_015106775.1). NCBI lineage: Eukaryota > Metazoa > Chordata > Actinopteri > Cichliformes > Cichlidae > Etroplus > Etroplus canarensis. The sequence continues at coordinate 1,015 of VUQH01071584.1, read as the reverse complement.
ATTTAAAGATTGTTCCACCTTGGCATAGGTATAAAGTCTCAGGCTGCTCTTCTTCTTCTTCTTCTTCTTCTTCTTCTTCTTCTTCTTCTTCTTCTTCTTCTTCTTCTTCTTCTTCTTCTTCTTCTTCTTCTTCTTCTTCTTCTAAGTAGCTTAAATTAACCAGAACATATTTTTCTCTGGGGTAGTTCAACTAATAGTTTGTAATTCGGAGTAGCCTTCTACTTATAAACTAAAACTGCCAGTTTTAGTTTATCAAAACTAAAGAATTTCAGTGCTATGATAAATAAGCAGATGATTATTCAATTTGAACATTTTTGTAGCACCAAACCTATAAAGTGTTACTGCTTTAAAAAGGGTCTCATGTGTATTACATCTCTAAAAATAAGGATAATCTTACTGTAACATTCTTATGTGCCAAAAGACTTTAAAATTAAATTATTTTTAGGCATTAGTCTGAAGAGGAACCATTTAACATCTTTGCTGTATCTCACTGTTTGCTACATAGTAAAATTAAATTAATGGGATTTTTGGTTGTTTGTTCTATTTTTACAAGAACAATTCTCATCTCTAAATTCCCACTTTTGATGGTCCTTATCATATAAATTTTTATCAAGGCTAAACTTAAAAGCTTCTCCAGCCTTCAGACAAATGAACCACAACAAGAGTTTGATTTGCTTCACTTCATGTGGAAAGAAAACACAGGATAGTATCTTCAAATGTGCTTTCACAAAACAACTTGAAATCACAGTTGGCTCAATGACAGTATTTAATTTTAATAAATGTATTTTATTAGAAGTTATCATTAAATGGTATAATTTTTAGATCATTACAGTCTTGTGAGTGTGTGCAGAGTGAAATCACATTCAGGAGTTGAAGTTCATTATGCAGCACTTTTTTCCCTCTTAATTTTAGTGCACAGTGCCCAGCATGTCAGATGAGAATAATTTTCCAAAAGAATTTTTAATAGTGCTTGTGAGGGGTGGCAGAAATGAAGGACCTTTAAACCATTCAGTTC
>VUQH01071580.1:0-13459 GCA_015106775.1 Etroplus canarensis | reverse complement strand
TTCTTGATGTGATGTTCTTCTGCTTCCCTGGCCGCTGTGTCTGTGGGGATGGTGTTCGCTCTATGTTGTAGTGTCCTGATGACACCCAGTTTATGCTCCAGTGGATGATGAAGTCACTTGGATGAGTGATGAAACGTTTCTCCCACGGAAAACCTTACGTCCAGATGAACAGAATCAACTTTTGAGGCTTTACGTGCCTGGATGACTGAGCATGCATCAAGACGTTCTTTCTGGCCATTTCAAGCCTGTAAGAGCTCCTTTATGAGTACAACAGTTTTCAGCTGTGCAACACAATTGCAGAAAGCTTTTTCTAATCAGTTAGCCTTATAAAATGATTAACTTGGATTAGCAGGCATACCAGGATATTGATGCAGAGGATTGGCACTTGTTGATAATAGGTCTCTGCAAAAATAGAGATCCTTCTTTAAAAACATCTGATCAATGTGAATTCTTTGTGAAATTTTAAAAATTCTTTGTGAAATGTATGACAATGTGTTTTTCTTTAGAAAACAATTAAATTTGCAAGTGATCCTAAACTTTTGAGCAGTGGTGCATATCCAGAGACCAATGAGAAACGAGGAACAGGGTGGGGGGGACACAGGCGGCAACAATCAGGAAATCAGGGAAAACAAGGACAGGAAGCAAAACTAAATAGAACAGGACAAGACGGATACCAAAATACAACAGGAAATGCAAAGAGAACAAAACTACACAACTGATAACAGATATAAGACTAAACTTGACAGAAGGATGGGATCACAGAAGGATGAGAGAGAACTAACCTATGCTACACATTGTATATTTGGTATATATGTACCAAATACGGAGTGTCTGCAACATAAGTAATTTCCCCCCGGGGATTAATAAAGTATTCTGATTCTGATAACAATCTAAACACAAGTAGGGGCTAGAACTAAAATGAAAATACTGAGTCGTCTCCTTCTCCATCTTCTTCTCCTTCTTCTTCTTCTCTTCTTCTTTTGGCTGTTCCCGTTAGGGGTCGCTACAATGCACAAATTTTGAAACCATCTGGCAGTTCATGACATTTCAAAGATTAGCAGCTATTTTAACTGTGCAAAAATGTACACAGAGATATAAACTGGGGCTACTGTTAAGTGAAGGTTAGATACCAAGCCAGCTCTGGCTAACATGTTCTGAATTAGTGTTAACTAAGCAAATAATCTTGATTTTGTTCCAACAGGATCTATGAATGAAATCCGTATGAGACCACTGTTTGCCAGGAGAGGACATTATGAGCGACAGAGGATTCTTGTGCCGGTAAGTTTGAGATCTGTGCTCCTAACCTGCCAGTTACACAAAAGGCATAGTTTTGTAGCTTAGATACTAACTTACTCATATGTTCTAAACTTGCATAGCTAACCAAAGTCAAAGCTTCCAATCAAAAGAAGTTGAGACAATGTTACAGTAAAACATCAGAGGCCTCAGACCACTTTTCTAATGCCCTGTCCTTCTGTTGTCTCTGCCTTCCAGAAGGCCAAAGGGGCTCCTGCTGCTGAAATGAGACCAAATCCTGTGAAGATGAAGTGCGCTCAGCTTTCACAAAGCTGTTTGCCGCAATCCGGTTGCTGTGACCCGTGTGCCACATGCCACTGTCACTTCTTCAATACTATCTGCTTCTGTCGCAGGGCAAACTCACAAGAGGAGATAAAAACATAAAAAGAACCCCAGCACACAAAATCAGAGCCAAAAATGAGCTACGACACCTGCCGCGTGCCAGCGAACAGAAATTCCATATCCCACACTGCCGCACTTGTATTACAGCAATTCACTGATGGGACGACAGACACGTCACAATGCCAGCATGTTTAGACAGTGAATACACATTTAAAGTGATCTAAATGATTTTTATACCTCTTGTGAAAGGCAGCTGCTTGAACAAACTATTCTCAATGAAAAGCAAATCTCCTGAAGCTCATTTATTCTAATATAAATTCCTTTGAACAATACTTACCATATGTTATCTTGTTTTTTAATGTTGATTGTATTATTGTTGCATTTAACCTTTGAAGATATTCTCCTGTGACTATACATGTGCTTTGTGGTGTTGTATTATTACAGAATTGCATGAAAAAGCTCCATATAATTAAACAGCATTAAGTGTCAACTGTGTTTTTACAGTAATCAGTGAGTTATTTCACTTTTCCCACAATGGACAACACACAAGGTACGAGGTCACCACAGATGCAAATAATGGTGTCATGGTTTGTTGTGTGGTGTGAGGAATGGCAGACCTAAATGCACAACTCACAGGGCAGACAGGACAAAACAAAAGCAGACCAAATTCATTGTGGCTGAAATCCATGCAAAACACAGGTCAGAAACTGGCCATGAAAGACCAGGAAACCAAAAACTAAAGCAACACACAAGGACCACTGAGAGGAAGACAGCACAACACTGAACAAAGGAAGGACAGGATTATATAGGCACAGACTAACAGATAAGTGGCGACAGGTGGGAAAGGGGCACAGGTGAAAGAAATCAGGATAACCACGGACAGGAAGCAAAGGCAAGAAACAATGACTTACAAAGTAAAACAGGTAAACTCAAACTACACACCGACTTGGTGCAGGGAGAGATGAGGACAATGACAAACCCAAACCCAGGGAAACAAACTGAGATAACTCTTTAACAGTAACTTGCACTCAAATACAATACACCAAAATGAAAGAAAACATCTCAACTAAAAATAACATCTCAAAGGAACTGTTTTGCAGTTCAGCATCACCGTCAGCACTGATCTTCCTGGAATTCATTTTCAGTTGAATTCAGTTTTATTTATATAGGACCAGTTAACAACAAACATTGCCTCAAGTCACTTTACACTGTAAGGTAAAGACCCTACTGTTTTAGAGATAAAATACCGACAATCAGACGATCCCCTATGAGCAAGCACTAGGCAACAGCGGGAAGGAAGAACTCCCTTTTAACAGGAAGAGAGCTCAGCGAGGGGCAGCCATCTGCCTCGACGTGTTGGTTGTGAAGGGATAATGAAGAGAGAAAGGAGAGGAAAGAGAGAGTCTGTGACTTCTCTAGAAACACTTATTATGACAGTTGGTCATAAACCTTTTTATTAAGTGTTTGTTATAAATGGCTCAACATTTTAGAAAACATGTCTATTTGGCTTGTGCTGAGAGTTAGATGAAAAGATCAATGCATGTAAGTTATGGGGTTTTTATAGGTCACGCTTCCCAAACAAATCTCACATGTCACAACGCCCTTTGTGACGAGAAAATATATACACAAAAAATATTTCTACACTTCAGAAACAACACAGCTCAAAGAATAATACAAAGAACCAACAGATCTCTCTAAAAATATCTTTTATGCACTGGGTTTTCTTCATTTGCTTTGCTCTGCTAAGTAATCTCACAATTATTAAAATGTAAATTTCCAAAACAAATCTACCTACAGTAAAGACAGAGAATGTCACATGCCAGTTTAGGTTAACCACATTATCAGTCACCACATTATCTGGGTTAAAGTTACATTTTTTACCCTCTGGGTTTTTTATAGTCTTGTAAAAAAGAAACATTTTTCAAGACTCTGTGCAGTCATGTGAAAAAACTAAGTACACTTCATGATTCAGTAGCTTATAGAACCACCTTTAGCAGCAATAACTTGAAGAAATTGTTTACTGTATGACTTTATCAGTGTCTCACATTGTTGTGGAGTAATTTTGGCACACCCCTCTTTACAGCGCTGCTTCAGTTCATTGAGGTTTGTGGGTATTTGTTTATGCACGGCTCTCTTAAAGTCCCGCCACAGCATTCCAGTCGGGTTGAGGTCAGGACTTTGACTGGGCCATTGCAACACCTTGAATCTTTTCTTCTTCAGCCATTCTGTTGGAGAATTGTTGGTGTTGCATGACCCAATTTCAACCAAGCTTTGGTTGTTATTCCAGAAGTCTTGGGATTTGTTCAGATGCAACTTTGCAAACATAAGCCGTGCTGCCATGTTGTTTTTGAAGACGAGGCTTTCTCCTGGCAACCCTTCCAAGCAAGCCACGCTTGTTCAGTCTTTTTTTCAGTCTTTACTGTAGCTCTTGGGGTTTTTCAGATTCTGTGAGCACTGCTCAATCTGATCTTGGGGTGAATTTGCTAATATGTCCACCCCCAGGAAGACTGTAGCATTGTATTCACACACACCTGAATGCTCAAAACCAGCAAACTGACAAAACTTCTGCTTTTATAGAAGTGGTCACACTGGCTGATGATGATTTAATCACCTGTCTGCTTCTTAGACTCATAATTCATATGGAATCAGTAAGGGTGTTATTAACTTTTTAGAAAAAAATTTATTTTTCATACGACTAAACCTGCAGCATCAGATAGCATCAGGATCCATCTATAAACATCTCCAAAGCCAGAAAGTTGAGCATTTTTCCCTTGGTGGTATTTAAAATAATATTTTTCCCAACTTCTAGTTTTTTTCACTGCAATACATGACCTGTCACATGTCTGAACTGCTGTAATATTCTACACAGTGGTCATCCTCCATTTGAGGGTTAATGAAGAGTTCTTTAAAAAATGCAAACCTTACCTTGTGTTCAGGCAGGCCTTTCCTTGTAAACCAGCCAAGTTAGGCATAAAGAGCAGCATGCATTACACCACTCCATCCAACGCTCAGCAAAGTTCTTGGTGATATAAGGCTCGCATGTAGCTGCTCAGCCATGGAAAGCCATGCCATGAAGCTCCCAGCACATTAATGATGTTAATGCCAGAGGAGGTTTGGGACTCTGCAGTTACTGAGTCAGCAGAGTGCTGATGGCACACTATGTGCCTAAGCACTCGGCAACCCCTGATCTGTAACTTTATGTGGTCTGCTGCTTTGTGGCTGAGTTGTTGTGGTGTCCTAAATGCTTCCACTTTGCAATAATACCACTTATAGCTGATGGTAGACTATCTAGGAGGGAAGAAATTTCACCAACTGACTTGCAGCAGTGAGCGCCTTAGAATGACTCTTTCAGATATGTTTGTAAAGGCAGAGTGCATGCCTAGGTGCTTGATTTTATACACTCGTGGGAATGGGATTGAATGAAACACCTGAAATCAATGATTAGGAGGCATGCCCTAATACTTTTGTCCATATAGTGTACCTTGGTATGAGGTTTGATTGATAGCACAACAGCAACATCTTACAACAGAAATGTCATTGTGGTGGAGGAGAATGGGCAATGTATTTAGATAATATCCTTAATTCCATTTTTAACTTGCAATAGTTGTCAGAAATACTCAAAGGACAAACTGAACCCATTACCTACAGGAACACCAAAAACTTGAGAGTTCCCCTCAGCTGCAGCAGGAAAAAACTGCATTAACAGCAGGCTTCTTGATGAATGTGATCAGTAGGATCAGTAATTATTCATATTCCTCTTACGAAGGGAGAGCAGTGACAAACATGATGATTTCCAGAGGATGTTGGCAGATGGCCTCCCCATTTCCTGTTTTCCTCCTGAAGGGAGAGGAGGCAACTTTAAGAAGAATCAAGTGCAGCTTTTGTAATATATATGAGTGCTGGGGATAACGTTGCCTTTAAGAGCTAGGAGATAATATTCACCCCAGAGGAACTCAAGCTGATGGATGAGTTTGGTAATTAGTTGATAAACCTCATCAATACTGGACATCTACTTTGACAGTTTGATTCAAAGAGTAAACTGTACCTTTGCGACCCACAGTTCATTTACGTCTTATCTTCATATTTTCTTGTTGAAGCTCTCAACTCAGATTCTCCCTCTGGGCTGTCCATGTTCCCCTCCTGCTGTAAAAAATGCATGACCTCGGTGAAAGCTGCTGATTTCAGAACGCACATGAGCATCCCATTGGAAATCATCACTGATAGCTTCTCAGGCTCAGTTAAGGAATTAAAGAGTTTCCCAAATAAAGTGAATGTTATTACTTTATCTTAATGTGATGAAAGTGGTTTTCCACATATTCCACAGGCCTCACATTTCACCAATTTGACCACAGATTGGTTGATAGAATCACGCTGCCCTTTGTCACCAATTCTGTTTATTACTTTCATGGACAGATTTTTTTTCATGTGCAGCCAGAGAGTGGAGGATGTCGGCTTGAATGACCAGTGACCTCCAGCTCACGCTGAGGCTGTTTGCTGCCAGCAATGACCAGATGGGAGTTAGCGCCTCCAAATCTGAAGCTATGGTTCTCAGAGGGGAACGGGTGGGTTTCCTGCTCCAGGTTGAGAATGAGTTGTTGACCCAGGTGGAGGAGTTCATGTAACTCAGGATTGTGTTCATGAGCAGGGGGAATGTGGAGCAGGAGACTGACACATGGATTGGCTGTGCTATACTAGACTGTTGTGGTAAAGACAGAGCTGAGCATTAACACAAAGCTCTATAGACCTCATCAAAAGAAGCCAACAGAGGTGGTCTGGACATCTGACTGTGATTCCTCCTGCATGGAACACCTCGCCTTCCTAGCCAAGGTGTCTCATATACTGGGAGTAGGCCCCAGGCCAGAACTGGCACATGCTTGAGAGATTGTGTGTCTCTGCTGGCCTAGGAACACCTCAGTATCCCCCTCACAAGAGCTGCAGGTGGTGGCCTGAGAGAGAGAGGTCTGGGCATCTCAATTTAGACTGCTGCCCCTTTGACCCAGAGTTGGATATGCTGTAGAAAATGGATGGATTGAGAGATGCCTATAGATTACAGAGCTTTATTGTTCAAATACATATCATAAGTCCAAGAGTTGAGATATATAAACCCTCCAAAAATCTGCTGGCAGCTGGCTGATGAACACAAACAGATTCAGGAAGAATTCACAGCATGTGTTTTAGAGTGTCAGCCGCTAGAGCAGCAGCCTAAAGTAGCTACGGGTCTCTGGGACATAACTGAGAAATTATAGTACCAATATCATTTCAAGCCTACCTGATTTTTATTTTATTGGGCTCTAATTCCCTTAATTTCCCCAGGTGCTGAACCAATGGCTTAATTAAGGGAGAAAATCTTAAAACAAGGAAAAATGAAGTAATTATGAGGACAGGGCACAAAAGTGGATAAGACAGACAATAATTCCTTTTATCCATGCAACAGACAGTTAGAAAAATAGAAACTGTATGAGCAATTTCTCAAATGCCTATCATGGAAACAGAATCCAGATATAGAAATGTGATGTCCTCCTTTTATTCTCCCCACTAGGTGACTGGCAGTCCATATTATAAACTCACACTGGGTATGCATTATGCCCATTATGAAATAGCGTCCCCAATCCATCCTCTTTTCTGCACAAAAATAATGTTGCTTTGTTGAAGCCCCTGTATGTCCCAGTTATGGACACATTGTCCTTTGACAGACTGGATAATGACGTGATTCCCCCCTCCCTAATTTTCAAGGGAGATCAGGAAAAGAAACCTCATCATTACCAGATTACAAAAAGGCATGGTGCAACCTGGCCTTTATGATGTAATTTATTGTCCTCTTTAAAAAATGTTTATTGTTACTCTTTTTAAGTAGCACCTTGTAACTCTACTTTTGAAAACTATCATAAAAATAATAATTCATTAGTATTATTAAAACAATGCATCCTGCACTTACGGTATTGTTTAGCCCTTGTGATGGATTGCAATGAGTTAAGAGCTTAACAGTGGTTAAGTCGCTGAGTCAGGCATGTGGAGGCACAAATAAATTTGATGTTCATATTCATGGAAAACAATTTAAGCTGCCTGGCTTCGTAAAATGACGACATTGTTTTTGTAGAGTTGAAATGTACCCCTGGCTTCTCCCTTGTATTCTCCACCAAGGGGTTGCCACAGCGGATTAATCCATATTGATAATTTGGCATAAGTTTTATGGTGGATGCCCTTCCTGCCGCAATCATCCATGCTGAGAGGGGCTTGTGTCCCCACCTGCAATCAAACCAGGGACCTCTCACTTGTAAGATGAATGTGTAAACCACTACACTTAATTGTCCTTAATCAAGTATTTTATTGTTTCGCCAAACATGAGGTGGCGATAAACTGTTAAAAGTTGAGAGCTTGCTCATAAATGCTTTTAATTAATAGTGGCCATTATTATGAGTTTTTGGTCGCAGTCTGTCCAGAGCCATCAGAGGACTTTGCAGTAGAGATGACATGATGACTGTCATCTCTACTGCACAGGGTTTGGGTTCACAATGTGTTATGACAGGAATGCTGCCTCAGTCCAAGTTTGAATAAGTCCTCTATTTACCTGGTGACCCTGAATGCAGTAATGAGGGTAAAGTTGCTTTATTATGATATAGCATGACTATTCAGACATTTAATGAGGCCTACAGACTACAGGAAAAGAGGAAAGATCATCAATTAATTTACTGGCAAATCACGCCGGTGATTCCACTTTTAGGATAGCCTGGTAACAGAAAAAAAAAGAAAGAAATGAAGACTCAAAGGAGTAGAGGTGACAAATATAAAGCATTAGTTATGGAGTACCTTTGACTGCTCCCTTATTTTTCCAAGGGGTCGTGAATCCACATAGGTAAGAGATTTTACATCAGATGCCCTTCCTGACATAACCCTCCCAGCTTGTGCCCCCACTTGGACTCAAATCAAATATTATTTATATGTAGGGAAAACAAGTGAACCAGGATGCAACATCATTCATTTAATGGTGCATCCTGACAGTGATAATTGGAATAATATTTTTATATTTTAGATGGCAGAAGAGAGAGTAAAAAGAGAACATGGATCCCAGCTTACAGTCTTGCGATAGTCATCCTAGTTTGTATTTACGTTCTTGTAGATAATGTAAAAGTTCTCCTGTTTTGAAATTTTAAATAGCATTTTGCGACATGTTAATGTTTATATCCCAGGGTACAAAGTTACATTTTACAAATATCAGAACAGTTCCTTTAAGTTATGTACTATATATATCCAGTTAGGTACAGGAAATTCTTGTATAGTGAATCATTTTTTGTAATTTGCCTCTGTACTGCGCCACAGTGGATTTAAATCAAATAATCAGAATGTGATTGAAGTGCAGACTTTCTAATTTAATAAAAAGGGTTTGACAAAAGAATTGCATTAACTATTCAGGAATTACAGTCATTTTTATACATATTATCCCTCTCATTATTCCATGAAAAACTGAAAGTGCAGAAGTTGATGCCAAGTGTTGAACTTTCATTTGGCAGCTGTTCAATAGAACTTTCAATATGAGGTTGAAAAGGATGAAAATCCAAGTGAATGAGGCCACTGGTCACTGGGTTATTGGGTTGAAAAACCAAAATAAACCTATTGCAGAGATAGGAAAAACTTTAATAGTGGCTAAAACAACAATCTGGATCATTCTTAAAATGAAGGAATGCACTGACTACCTCATCAACACCAAAAGGTCTGGATGACCGCTGTCATGTTCTGTGGGGTTTTGTGTTTTTTGGACTGAGTTCTTTGTTAGTCTCTTGGATCTTTAAGTCATTTCTGGTTTTCTAGTTTCATGTCGATTTGGTCGTAGTTCCGTTTCCTGAGTACTTTATGTTTTGGTTTTATTATTCCAGCCTCCCCTGTGTTCTTTCCTTGATATTCTTGAGTCTCTTTGTGTAGTTTGCATTCTCATGTTGTGCCTGTTTATGCTCTGTCTTTGGTTATTCTGGTTTTCAGTTACGCTGAGGTTGATGTTCTGTTTTATTCTAGGCTGCCGTTACTGGCTCGCTTCTGTTCTCATTCATTTCCTTTATACCTGCATGTTTGAGACTCATGTTCTCTTTTGTTATTATTCTGGTTTTATTTTCTCTCTGTATTTTCTGAGTTGCCTTTTCACTGGTTCCAGACTTCACAGAGTTCTGTTCCAAGCACTCATGTTATATATTCTTTCCCTGCCTCCTCTGTGTTTTCCATGTATGTATTTGAGTTACTCAGTCTTTGTGCATTTCCTCTTATTTTGGTACCTGTCGTGTCTCATGCACTGTATTTAATTTTGCTTCCTGTTGTCCCTGTCATGTCCCTGTGTTTTTTTTAGTCTTGTTTTGTATAATTTGAGTTTTCATTTTGAGCTTCCTGGGTTTTTGCTCCATTTTGGTTGAACCTTAGTTCTAGCCCTACCTGTGTTTAGTATGGCTCATTAGGGTTAGTTACGGTTTTGAGTTTCTGTTCTAGTTTTAGTTTGGCTCTAGACCCTATTTGTGTTTTCTATTATGGACTCTGATTTCTGTTGTCTTTGTATAAGAGCTTTAGTTTTGTAATTTGGATACTTGGATCTTTGCTATCATTTTCACCCTCCTTGTGTCTCCTGGTCTCCAGTCTCTGTGTATTAGTTCATGTTATCTTTGAGTCCTTGTATTTATGTTCTTTGTGCTATTTCTGTTTACTGTTGTGATTCTGGGTTTGTTATTTGCAGTTCTGTTCATTACTTTAGTTCTCATTCCCGTTCTGTTGCATTCTCAGTTTATGTTAAGCTTCAGTTTTAGCCTCTGCTTGTGTTAGTTTGTTAGTTATCTGTCTCCTCTGTTATCCTCTTGTGCTCTTGTTCGTATGTCTCGCGTCATCATTCCCTGTCAATATATTCCTCACTTCCTGTTGTACTTTGGTATCAGTCGTGTCCCTTGCATTATGTTTAACTTTGCTTCCTGCCCCTGATTGTTGTCACCTTTGCTCCTCTCCCTCCTGCTGCGCGTTAGTCTCTGTCTATTTATTCCCCTGCCTCCCTCTGCTCTATGTTGCATCACTGATGTTGGTTTCATGTCCCAATAGTCAGTGCATGTTGGGTTTCCTCACGTTTTCCTTGCAAGTTTGGAGCTTCATGAACTTTATTTGCTTGATAGACTTCTCAGTTATTAAAGCTTGCCTTTGTTTTACATCCTGAGCTCTGGAGTCCTGCGTTTGGGTCCTCTCTTCACACTTACGGACTGAATCATGACAGTTTCCTCTGATTCCTAGATTGTTGACATCTGTGCTCCTCACCCTCCTGTTTCTCATTAGTCTGAGTCTATTTATGCCCCTGCCTCTCTTTAGTTCCCTTTTGTGTAGTTATTTTGATGTGGTCTCCTGTGTTCAGTGTGTGTTCCCATTCCTCGTGTTTCCATGCCTGGTTTGAGCTTTGTTTTAAAGGACTTTTCAGCCATTAAAACTTGCTTTTTGCCATCCTCATCTTGCTTCCTTGAGTATTGCATATTGGGATCTCACTCTCCACACCTGCTGAAATATGACAACCACAAAAGAGAATTATATGATCACAAAATTCTTAAGTTGGTAAAGAAAAACCCCTTAACAACATCTAGCCAAGTCAAGAACGCTACCAAGGAGATGGGCGCATCACTGTTAAAGACACCTTCATAGGTGTAAATAGAGTTTAGAACAAAGTGCAACACACTGGTTACACTCAAGAACAGGAAGGACAAATTAGACTTTGCCGGAAAACATCCATTTCTGAAAAAAAAAAAATCTTTGAAGGCATGAAACCAAGATGAATTTGTAGCAGAAAAATAGGGAGAGAAAAGTATTCAGAAGCAAGGGAGCAGCTCATGATCCAAAGCATACCACATTATCTGTCAAACATAGCGCAGGCAGTTTATGGCATTGGCATATATGGCCGATGGAACCGGGTCACTAGTGTTTATCGATGATTTGACTGCTGATAAAAGTGGCAGGACGAATTCTTAAGTGTACAGGGCTGCACTTTCTGCTCAGATTCAGCCAAATCCTGCAAAAATGATTGGGCAGCTCGTCACAGTGCACAGCATTTGGTGATGTCCGTGGGCTCTAGACTTCAGGCAATCATTTACTGCAAAGGATTTTCTACCAAGTATCCAAAAAAAATCCTTATATTGAAAATTATGTTAGTTTGTCCCATTATTTACCACCCGATGAAAATGGGGGAATGTGTAAAAAAAATGGCTGTAGCTCCTAAACAGTTACTGCAATTCTTTTGTCAAATCCCTTGAATTAAAGCTGAAAGTCTACACTTTGATCACATTTTGATTGTTTGGAAGGCTCTTCCTATCCTGCCAGTTGGATCAACTTACCCATACATGGGACAAGACCTCTTTTTCAGGACCCCATGTTTTGTTGTCCATTCAAAATAAGCATCCTGCTAAACTTTTTGTCTGCGGCACACATCCAGAGGTTGTGTCATATGCATCACTTGCATTCCTGTCCTCAATTCCCTAAGCTATAGGTTAACCTAAGTAAAAGAAAAAAGGGTTCACCTTACCCCATTCACTCCTAAGTGTGCTGTACATTTATCTTGAGTAAATAGAGTGTGAAATGCGAAAAGCTATATGTCTGTCTGCATAACGCTTTCCATATGTGCTAAATGATCCTACTGAAAATTTAAGTTAAATTCACTGGAGTACAGAAAATGACTTTTGAGATGAATCTGAGAGGGTGCAACGAACTGAAATACTGCGCCACTGATTTTAACATTGCAGAGCTAACTCTTTGGCCCCACATAAGCTATTTCATTGACACCATGATTTGTTTACTCTGACTCCATTTAGCTTTTGTTAATGTTATGAGTTGGCTTACTCTCTCTGGAACTTTTCCACATGCTGAAGATATTTTTAGCATGCCCAATGCAACACTTCAGATGTAGGAATAAAAGCTTGATTCCTGGGGCACCAGACACACAGCTCTATTTGTAAAATGCACTGCTATTCCTGATTGAGTGACGCCCTCTTCTTCTTTCGGCTGTTTCCGTTAGGGGTCACCACAGTGGCTCATCTGCTTCCATCTCACCCTATCCCTTGTATTCACTTCTGTCACTCCAGTACTCTTTATGTCTGTGTTCACTATATCCACGAACCTTCTCTGCAGTCTTTCCCTTCTCCTCCTGTTTGGTAGCTCCATTTTCAACAAAGCCTTGCCTCTGTGACTTTATCCCTAAACTGCTCAACTTGAGCTCTTCCTCTGATGTACTAATTTCTAATCCTGTCCACCCTGGTCACTCCCAGGCAAAATTTCAGGATCTTTAATTCTGCCACCTCCAGCTCTGCCTCCTGCCTTTTTGTCAGTGCCACCGTCTCCAAACCATACATCACAGCAAGTCTCACTACTGTCCTGCAAACCTTCTCTTTCACTCTTGCTGCTATCGTTCTGTCGCAAAACACCCCTGACACTTGTCTCCACCTCTCCACCCTGCCTTCACTCTCTTCTTCATCTCTCTCTGCTCTGTCTGATGCATTGGATGGATGGTCCACCTTCACCACCTCTACTCCTTACATCTTCACCATTCCACCTGCCTCCCTCTCATTTATGCACATGTACTCTGGCTTGCTTCTACTGACTTTCATTCCTCTTCTCTCCAGTCCATACCTCCACCTCTCCAGGCTCTCCTCCACCTCCTCCCTGCTCTCACTACAGGTCACAATGTCGTCTGCGAGCATCATAGTCCATGGAGACTCCTGCCTGACCTCATCTTTCAATCTGTCCATCACCATTGCAAACAAGAAGGGGCTCAGAGGTGATCCCTGATGTAATCCCACCCCCACCTTCAACCCATCTGTCACTCCTACTG
>VUQH01071577.1:0-26031 GCA_015106775.1 Etroplus canarensis | reverse complement strand
CACCATTTAATCCTTGGCTCTACCTTCACTTGCTTTCCAAAGTCATCTTGTTTCCAAAGTCATCCTACAGACCACCATCCGATGTTGCCTTGCCACATTTTCCCCTGACACCACCTTGCAGTCTCCTACCTCCTTCACAATACACCTCCTGTATAAGATATAGTCCACCTGTGTGCACCTTCCTCCACTCTTGTAGGTCACTCTCTGTTCCTCCCTACTCTTGAAATACATGTTCACTACAGCCATTTCCATCCTTTTTGCAAAATCCACTACCATCTTTCCCTTCACATTCCTCTCCTTAACACTATACCTGCCCAACACCTCCTCATCCCCTCTGTTCCCTTCACCTACATGCCCATTGAGGTCTGCTCCAATCACCACTCTCTCTCCCCTGGTAATACTCTCTACCACTTCATCCAACTTTCTCCTCAGTTCCTCTTTTTCTTCTACCTTGCATCCAAGTTGTGGGGCATGTGCGCTAGCAACATTCAGCATCACACCTTCAGTCATAATTCTATCTGACACTCTCTTCACCTCTAAAACATTCTACACATACTCTTCCTTCAAGATGACCCCTACTCCATTTCTCTTCCTGCCTACACCATAGTAGAACAGTTTGAATTCACCTCTGATGTTCCTGGCCTTGCTTCCCCTCAACCGGCATTAGGAGTATACTAGCTTGTGGGCCCCTGTGGCTGGGTTATGTGAACTGATTCTAAATGATTCACACTAAAGTTAATTTAATATAGAGTGCACTACTTAAGTTACTGTACTCCAGCAGTAGTTGGCATACCGTTAGGTCCATATGTTTTGGACAATGATTCAATTTCTTGCAGTGTTGTCTCTTTACAGCACTACAGTGGATTTTAAATTAAACAATTATGATGTGATTGAAGTGCTGACTTTGAGCTTTAATTTAAGGAGTTGGACAAAGAGTATTGCATTAACTATTTAGGAATTACAGCTGTTTTTATACATAGGCTTGAAAGTCAGAGGCTCAGAAATAATTGGTCAATTGACCAATTAACAGTTTTATGGTTAGGTAAGGCCTGTACCCTCAGGATTCTATGACAGATTAACCACATGAAAGATCTGGAGTTGATTCCAAGTGTTGAATGTGGTATCTTTTCAATGGAATTTTCCATATGAGACCCAAAGAGATGCCAGGGTGAAGTGTATGGAGGCCATTATTAGGCTAAAACCCCAAAATAAATGATAGCAGAAACTTTAGGAGTCACCAAATCAATAAACACTTGCACACGCTTTAAAAAGAAGGAATGCACTGCCTAGCTCAGCAACTCCAAAAATACCTGGATGACCACGGAAGTTAACTCAAGTGGACGATCACAGAATTTTTTACTTGGTTAAGAAACCCCTTCAAAATATCTAGCCAAGTCAAGAACACTCTCAGGGAGGTGGGTGTATGATTGCTAAAGTCTACAATCAAGAGACACTTTCCTGACTATAAATACAGAATGCAACTGAAGTTGGCTGCAGTAAAGGCCTGGCAGAGTATCTCAAGGGAGAAAATGCAGCATTTGACATCCATGAGTTCTGGACTTCAGGAATTTACTGCATCTAAGTATTAAAAATAGTCCTTATATTTAACATTACATTAGTTTACCTATTTACTTTTGAGCCTCTGAAAATGGGGACAATATATTAAAATAGCTGTATTTCTTCAATAGTTAATGCAATTTCTAGTGCTTTTATATTCCTAATCCTTCAATGAAACCTGAAAGCCTGCATTTCAATCACATCTTCAATGTTTTGTTTTAGATCTACTGTGTTGGTGTGCAGACCCAAAATTCCAAAAAAATAAAGTGTCATTGTCCAAAAATGCATAGACCTGTCTGTATACCTGCAAGCCCCTTTGCAACCTACCTCCACACCAGCTCCTCTTTTTTCCTGCAGTGTCCAATTTAATCAGTCACATTTGTCACTGATTCCCTGTCTGTTCCATCAGCATCATCAGAACTTTTAGCACGTTAGGAACTGAACAGCTTATTTCAGTTTTCAGTTTAGAGATGACCTCAAACAAATACCCAAGAAAGATATTTGAACTCAGAATGTTATGCACTACATGTTGTACACACCTGCCGTTGACACAACAGGCATACAGTTGATAATTGTGAAAACTTGAAAGTTTTATGAACCTCAAATACCGAAGGTCAAATTAGCCAAGCTTTGATGTTGGTGCTTGTTATCCCCCTCAAATTTAATTTTCTGTGTACCAGGTGTTACTACCAGACACCATTTAAATTTGAATAAATGCAATGTTCAGTTTTGCTTAATTAAGCAAACCCACTCTGCATGAAAGGTTAATGGATTTAGTAGCTAAGGCTTTGATTTTGTAACAGGAAGATTGAGACATTTTAGAGTGGGATTAGTTTTTTTGTGGATAAAAAGTAGTTTTGTTACTGTTGAGTGGCTTTCCGTTTTCTCTTTGCCCTTTAAATGAAAAGACTTCAAAGGTATTCAAGACATATTTGCAATGCTGATTTGTTCAAATAATTTAAGAGCTACTTTGCTTTCATGCATGTTTACTTGTTTGCATTCTTTTACCTTGGTTTTTAAGCAGTATGCTACATTACTTGGCATGCTCTAATAAAAATATTGATCCATCGCACCCCTCTACTGTGTGTACATGGCAACAAAGCTTCTTTGTTTCACACAATAATATATTAAAAAAGGATTCACAATCTTGAAACCTCATTAAGGTAAACTTTCCTCACTTGACTTTTCAAGTGTAGGTTAGTGCCAAAAGTCAGGTATAATCAGATTAATTATGTGAATTCAATGAAATTATTGTTATTGGCCTTCACCATTACCATTATGCCAGTGTAATTGCATTCTAAATTTGTATTTGAAAGGAACTACATAAAACAAATTGGTATTTTAAAATTAGATAGTAATACTGCCCTGGGCCATGGTGATGAGGTTTTGGCGTTCATGTTTGGAGGTGAGCAGATTGTAGAGGTTCTATGTTAGAGGTGAGTGATAAGACTTTTAATTTAATCTGATCAGCAATGAACTCGAGCTCTTGATCCCTCCTGCGGCGGGGCGCCCCTGTTATTAAGCTCAAGTGTTTTAGTGCAGGGATAAAGGGGGATGGAAGAGATTGGTGCTGCAGGTCAGACCTTCCCTACAGCGTGATGTGGAGAGGGTGGATTCAATCGGTTATTTCCCCCGATTCTGTTTGTCCAAGCTCGAGTGGTGCAACAAACTTGACAAGGAGTAATTGAATTGAAATAGCAGCCAGCTGATGTCCACTCTGGAGAATGGGAAGGGGGAGGTGTGCAGCCTAACAACATATTTGCTCAAAATTACCATTTCGCTTTCATTATTAACTGCCTAAGCTTAACTATGGCCTCTAGCGCCATCATCAGACAGGTGTCTTTGAAGAAAAGCCTCAGCCTTCAGCCGAGGGGAATAAAAGCTTTACTATATTAAGGTATTTGAATGGCAAATTTTATCAAGACACAGCAAACTGTAACAAAAATTATATCATTGAAGTGATTGTACCCAAGAGTTTGTTGTCATAACATGAGTAGGAGTCCTGCTTGTCCGCCACATCTGCCCAATTCTTGAATTTGCAAGATGTGGAGGACCGTGCGCTATGAAGTGCCAGGAGAGGTTAAGGAAAGTATGCCGTTGTTGGGATCATATACTAGATTCACAAAAAACATTTTGTCTAATTGGGGTTTTTTATCAGTTTAATATGTATGTCTTACATATTACTTTTTAGCATAATATTAGCACAAGTCAGTTAAGTGTTAATAATAGTTCAGTAATGGAATGTTCGTTACTTATGTTTCAGCTGCATCTCAATCAGACTTTTTTGGACATATTTTATTTCACATTTCAGGCACGTATTGGAGTCCATCTACTTCCTTGAGGTTGTAAATTGATTACTCAATAGCCAAAAAATGTTTGGTCCTTAACAGTGATATTTTTAAAAACTTTTTTAGTCCTTTCTAGATGTTGGCTATGGAGCTTCTCATAAGGTCCAATGAAATTTGATGTGATTGAAGCATGGTTCACACCAACAACTTCTCTTTTATCGGATAGCCTGAATCCCTGTAGTAGGGTAGCACTGACTTTAACCAATGTTTTATACCCAAAACATGTCTGTGAATAAATGAATGTATATTTGGCTGCTACCTTGTATTTTTCCCAAGGGGTCACCGTAGTGGATTAATCCACACAGGTAATTTGGCAGAGCTTTTATGTTGGATGCCCTTCCTGACACAACCTTACAATGATGAGAGTGCTTGTGTCCCCACCTGGAATAGAACCAGGGACCTAAACATGCAGTCAGATTAAATCTCTGAAAAGCAGTACTGATTGTGTTAATTTAGCCAGATTATTTGTCTATAATTGAGACTTATAATAAGATCTCATTTTATCATTATTTGATACAGAGAGTATGTTAATTAGGAGGTGAGTAATTGGTACATTTTCTTTTAACTGTTTGTCACATGTTCAGTGCTTTCAGCTAAATTAAAAATGAGTTGAGGTCAGCAGTGCACTAGAGTGCTGCTATAGATACCGAAAGAACAAATTCTGAACATGTAATGTAGAAAGAAAAATCCAGTGCTCTTACAGACTTTGTCTGAACTTCTGACCTCACACTTTTCTCATTAATTTTAAAGTGCCTCATCACTCAAATTCTAGCTTTAAATTGCCAGATTTGCACACCCTGTAGACTTGAAAGGTGGCGCTGGTTTCACTAAGTAGCATACCAAATCCAATTTGAGTCTTTGTCATTTAGCTAAGCATGATTGACTTGTCTTGTTCTCTTTGGTGTAATTTCCTCTTTTTGGTCTCTATGCAATCTCAAACACATGAACTTTTTTAATACTTCTATCACCTCTGTGGTCTTTATAGAATAGATTAATATCTTCAGTTCTTTGAAGCTTTTGCCTCGTCTAAGATAATATTAATCTTCCTGACTGTAAATAGCACTGACTATGCACCTCTGCTCTGAATTATTTTTCTTGTATTCCTTAAGCCCCTTGAATTTATTTCTCCTTTTTATTTCTCACTCCACGGTGTCCCGTTCAATACGCTGCACACCTGTGCAGTACAGTGCCTCGTGTCCCTCAGTTTAGTAGTTGCACTTCTCCTTGACCTTGTCTGTTCTCCATTGTTTTTTCTTGATCATAGTTTTTGTTTCATCTGTCTGATTTGTTGACCTCATCAGCTCATCTCAGCTCAGCTCTTTAGTTAACCCCTTCTCCGATATGATCTTTATTACTTGTAACTCCCTATCTCTCTGTGTGTGTCTCTGTAGGTGTGGATGTGTGGTGGTCGGATGGAGGACATTCCTTGCTCCAGGGTAGGACACATCTACAGGAAGTATGTCCCCTACAAAGTTCCTGGTGGTGTCAGCTTGGCCAGGGTGAGTCTTGGATCATTTCATTGCAAGTTAATGTGCACAAATCTGTTTTCAGAGTTATGGTAAGGTTCTGGTGCCTTGCATTTGTTCCTGTTTTGTCCAAAGAGCTCATGGCCAAATGTCTTACACTGAGTGTGCAGAGGTTTGATGATTGTGTACACATTTCATGTCTTTGTGGTCTCTAGTAAATGATAGTCTCCCACTCAAACGCCCATTTTATTTTCCTGTTTACTGGCCAAAGAACAAAATGAACTTCTAACAGGGAAGTCTTGCTATTACCCAGATAAAAAAAAAAAAAAAACTTTTCGAAGGAGATATTTCTTTTTAATATCTGCTTACAGAGCTGTAGGTTTGGGCATCTGGATGAATTTGTTAGCTCTCGTGAACTCTGCAAATAACTTGTAAAGTGTAACTGCTGAGTGGCGGTACAAGATTGTGCCTCATTCCTTTTTGTTGTATTGTTTCTTGCATAATTATAGTACAGAGGCTCTAATATACTGCTATCACTGAAATTCCCCTTAGACCTAGCATTGTATAGTTGATGATAAGCACCTGTTTGGAAGCCAGTATCTCCACTGTGGATGAATTACAACACTAACAAGCAATCCTGGTGCTCATACTAAGTAAGTTAGTGTTGCTAGTTTACCGTCAACACCTCTTCTTGCATGCACACACACACTTACTTCTTGGGAGGTGTAAAACTTGATTGCCATCCAAAATTTATATACTGCATACCAAAGACTTGCATTAAAAAAATACTGAATTAGACACCACTGTGAGAATGACGCACACTTTTAGCACATTTTTGTCCTTTACGTTATAGCTCTAAAAGTTGTTACATGTACACACAGCTTTCTTCAACTTTAAATTTTCCCAGAAGTAGCTCCGCTTTCTTAAGTCCATGGCAGCTTTAACACTTGGACACAGTATGGCACGTATTAAAAATGGTTTTCTGGCCTGTAGCTGAACATTATTCATTATGCATGACACAGCCTCAGTCTGACACCTGGCTCTGTTTGGCTCAGATGAATATGTAATTAATCCCTTTGGCCTCTGTTTTTTGCCTTCTCAGTCTGACCATTAGCCCCACACCGAGGCTGTATTGAATACTGATATCAAACAGGCAGGCTAGATTTAACAATATGAATGTGCTTACTGTACCTGCAGCTGTTAAGAAATTGATTTTGTTCATTTTCCTATATAGTAGTTTAAAAAGTCAAGTAATATTACTGGCTGTTTTCTGATGTACTGCATTAGCCTATATAACTAATAAAGCTACAATATATAGACAAAAAGTATTTACCCACACCTCTCAGCAGTTGAATCCATGTGTTCCATCCATTTCCATTGCCACAAGTGTATAAAATCAAGTTCTTAGCCATGCAGTCTGCCTTTACAAACATTTGTGAAAGAACGGGTCATCCTAGAGACGTCACTGAATTCGGGCATGACACTGCAATAGGATGCCATCATTGCAAGAAGTCAGTTAATTTCTTCCCTCTTAGACAATCCATGATGAACTGTAATTGGTATTAATGTAAAGTGGAAGCATTTTGGAACCACAGCAACTCAGCCACAAAGTGGCAGGCCATGTAAAGTTACAGAGTGGGGTTGCTAAGTACTGAGGCACATATTGCATAAAAATCGCCAGTCCTCTGCTGACTCAATAACTGCATAGTTCTGAACCTCCTCTGTACCTCCCATGCAGCTCCTCCTCATAAAAACTGTTCACTGAAAGCTTCATGACATGGCCAAGCAGCTGCATTCAAACCTTACTTCGCCTAGCCTTGGATGGTGCGGTGTAAAGCACGCCATCACTGGACTCTGAAGCAGTGGAAACATCTTCTGTAAAGTGAAGAATCACGCTTCTCTGTCTGAGAGACTGATGGATAAGTCTGGGATTGGTGATTGCCAGGAGAATGTTACTTACTTGATTGTATTGCCAACTGTAAATTTTGGTGGAGGAGGGATAATGCTATTGAGCTTTTTTTTCTGGGGTTTGCCTGGGCTGCTTAGTTTCAGTGAAGGGAAATCTTAATGCTGTAACTTATCAAGCCTTTTTTGTACAATTCTGTGCTTCTGACTTTGTGGGAACAGTTTGGAGACGACCCTTTTCTGTTCCAGCATGACAAAAAGCAAGGTCCATAAAGGCACGGTTGGATGAGTTTGGTGTGGAAGATCTTGACTTGACTGTCTAGGTGGTCTAATATTTGTGTTCTTATAGTATACATTTAGTAAAGATAGTTCTAGATAAAGATAGTTTATCACAAATAACTGTTTCTATGTCACACAATACTTGCTGAATGTGCTGATCAACTAATAAATGTATAATTTCTTCTAAGAGTGTAATAATATATAGACAAACATGGCTGATTCTGGCTTCAGGTTTGTCTGAGATGGATAGACACTTCATTTATTTCTGTTTTCACAAAAGATACAGGCACAAAACTATTCAAACTTTTTGTCTGTTTTTTGAAGAATGTCAGTAGAAAGAACCAGCACGTCAGACCTGACACTCAGAATAGAATATTGAAAAATAAAAAGTTTGGTGGAAAAATGGAAGGTAAAGAGTGTAAGGAGGGGGATCTTTGCAGATTGTCTGCCAACTGTAAGAAAAAGGAAGAGCTCAACATTTTTTGGTTTTGTTTTTGTTTGTATTTTTTTTTTTTTTTTTTTTGCCTGTGTGAACAAAAATGGTCATTAAATTTTTTAAATGAAAAGGACATAGCATTATTACACACACAAACAGTACTTTAAAATTTTGCTTAAAAAAGCAGCAGCTCAGCTCTAAAAACGCAAGTTTGGTAGGGGAATTTAAATACTTGTTAAATAATTAAATACCTTTAAGAAAGGCTGGTTTGCTGAATAGTGATTAAGCTTGCATAAGATGCCTATAGCTTAAAGCTTCCACCTGAAAAACTCAAATTCAGTCAGCAACAGCTCTAAAATTTAAAGACATAATTAACAACCCTGGGCTCTGTAGATATCTCACGCTTAGACATATTAGAATACAAAAGTCTGTTTCTCTATCACCGGACCAGATTGGGATTTAAAAACTGCAACAGAAATTTGCAAATCAACCCTGTAAAGGGTGGACAGTATAGTAGACAGTGTATCTCATCCTAATAACAATAGGCGGCAAGTTCGAGGTTGTATTTGTTGTTTAGGGCACTTTTCCATTTTCACCAGAATCGCTAATCCTAAGTGTATTAGTTTGCACTGTAATGTTCGTATCATAAGTGTTTGTATGCCCCTCAACCATCTACACCTAAATGACATCTTAAGGTTTATTTATGGCATATTAATATCTTAAGCTAGGTTAGTACTGGTCAAAGAACTATAGCCATTGTCCTGGATATGGCTGTTTGCATGTGTCTTTGACTTCTCAATAGATTTTAATTCTCATTAGTTTATGGAATACAGCTAACCAGTGACAAGAAAACATTTCACTTTCTTGCTCTACTTCACACATTGTAATGACCTGTGACCTGTGATGGAGTGTGAGCTGCATGAGCTACTATGTCATCAGTGTTCTGGTTTGTATAAATAAATCATTCAAATGAAGTGCAAAAATCTGTTATATGTATGAGTCAAACTTCGGGTTCTGTTGTGAGCAGCAAAATGATTCAGCCTCCTGTGAACTTTCTCATTCTTCAAAAGTGGAAAATAGTATTTGTGTGCCCATGAGCGTGAGTCTGTACATTTGAGGCTAAACAGGTAGAAAATAATGTTCAGGGACACAAAAATAATGGTAGGAAATTTATATCCAGGAACATGAGAAAGAACAGAAAACTTGCTTTCAGAAACACGAATAAATAGATCAGAGTGGGGCCAGAACCAGCTCTCAAAGGGTCCTATCCAGCTCATTGGATGTCATTGTAAAATGTGATAACTGAAAACTATATTTTGGACTTTCAGCTGTATTATTGGTGGTTTTGCAGCCATCTTACAGTCTTTACCCTAGCCTGTTATTCTACATCCAAGAATGTAAGTAATTGATAGTATATAAAAAAGAAAATGGGCTATTGTTTTTAGTGTTAATTTTCTGTTAAATAGCAGATTTCCCCTGTTTTGTAAAGTTGGTTCACAGTAAAAAGAAATAGTTTTTTTATAGAAAATATGCTTATAAATATGTTTGTTTTTTGTTTGTGTTTGTTTTTTGTTTGTTTTGTTTTTGGGGGGTTTTTTTGTTTTTTTTTGTTTTGGGACTTTTTTTGCTACAGGAGCATTATTATTATGTAGTAGTTTTACTGATTCGACCGCTTAAGGTCAATTTGGGTTTTACGTGGCCCACAAAGTACAATGATTTTAACACCCCTGGATTAAAGATTGTGACTTTTTCAAAAAATGCCTCAGCACTACATTCAACTTGCACAATTACGTCCCCACACACCCTCAGCTTGCCAAAGCCTGAAGTTCTCCTGCAGCATAGAGGGAAACACAGCAATAGTCTAACAATGAACGATCACTCAAAGTTTCAAGATGCATTTGAATGTAATGTTTATATTCCTTCTGTGACAGCGACAGTCAAGTTTGTTTGATCTCTTTGATCTCTTTTCACTTTTTCATGCACTCTGTTCAATTATTATTACCTAAGAAAATGGGAGTTGCTGGTCACTTTGATGATTTAATAAGATTTGAACTAATGTCTGAAAAAATACAAAAGTACGCATATTGACACAATCGAGGCAGCACCGTATGAACAACTTTGAGGTTTTGTGAGGTTTCAGATTATCTGTTTTGCTGCTGTCAGTGTCCACAGCAGTACATGACTTCAAATTCTGTGCGAGTCAGTGTAACTCAAAGATCTTATACTATAAAGACAATTAAAAAAAAAAGATACTATACTATTCCCAGCTGAGTAAAAAGTTTTCTCGGTAAAACAAGTATGATTTTAAACTTCGAACTACCCAATTTCCTGACTGCTTTTATTCAACTTAGGGTTACAGGGAGAAGGAGACTATCCCAACTCTCACAGGGCTAGAGGCACGGCAAACTCTGGAGTGGTTACCAGTCCATCACAGCACTAATTTTAAACACCAGAAACCGATATATAATGCACATCCTGACTGAGAAATCAACTGTTTAAAAAATTTATTTTTTCAGTTATGGACTCTCCTAAGAGAACTAAAGACTTTGGATTGTGTAAGAATTTAGTCAAGGTTTACGAAGAGACAATCCTGTCATGCTCTGAAAATTCTCTGCCTGAGGAGAGAATTAAACCTTTAAGACCTTTCTTTCCCCCTCCATGCTGTTTTAGTGATAAATTATTGTTGATTTTTTTTAAAGGCATCTCTTATCTATATAATCTCTTCATAGTGGGAGAAACAGCAGGTATGGATACAGAGAACAAAGGATCTCTAGACACATTCATGGACTATCCAGTGTGTGTGCGCACAGCAGGGAATCCCAACCCCCTCTAAGTCCAGTCAACACACGGGAAGATAGAACCATTGAACTGCACTTCGCCGGCAGTGCACAGAGCTTGAGTTTTGCTTCAGGCGATGAGCTTTGCTACAGGGAGTGTGTGTGTGAGGCTGGAAGCTTTTCCTCACTACATCTGTACCTCCAGGGGTTGGAGGATTTGTATTTATACCTTCCTGGGAGGATTGCTGAACTTGTATTCTCATTTCTTTCTCCATCTGTGCCTCCAAGGCTGCTACCATCTATACTCACAGGCATGTGTATGTACCCCAGAGGCTGACACCTCAAAGGCTTCTTATAGATGGATTTTGCATTTCTCCGGCTTTTATGTTTGCAATTTGAAGCAAGCTTAAAGAACCTGTGGAAGAAGTTGTCTGTGCTTCAGTTACTGTCTCTCGTAGTTTGTATCAGGTTTCTCTCCTCCTTATCTGGTTTATGCCTCTCAGTCATGAATATTAGATGCTTTTATAATGAGAAAAACCAAAAAGGGTGGGGTTTTTTGTGTGTGCTAAAGTTACTAAATGTATAATTTAGTGGCCTAAATGTACAATGAATAATGCATTCCATGCAGTTGATGTCTTAATTTCGGATTTCCATGTTATTTTCGAGCTCCTCTGAAGACTTATTTATACCAAATCATGGATACATACCACCTTTGTTGTGATCTTGGAATAGGGATTGAATTAATACAATTATATAAAATAAACTACATTGAAAATTAAAGCGCTAAAAAGGAAAAATGGAGATGCACAATGTCTCACCTAATTCTCAAATAAAAAGATTACGAAAAAGACAAAATCAACTAAAATCCCAGCTCAGTCGTGAGAAAGGAAGTGCACCCTCTTCACTTCTATGGTTTTACATAACAGAACATTATAAAAAATTATCTGGTCCTTAACAGATTCTAACATTTTTATTTAAATCTAGCTGCAGGTATTAAACAATGTACATCAGATTCCACTGGGTCATTAATTATGTAACAAAAATAACAGCAAAATGCAGAAGCAGTGTCTAAATACTATATAGTCCCAATGATTCAATAGCCTGTAGAACCACCTTTAACAACAATAACCTGAAGTAATCATTTTCTGTATGATGATACCAGTCTCTCACATCATCGTAGAGGAATTTTGGTCCATCTTTATTTACAACATTGCTTCAGTTCATTGAGGTTTTTGAGCATTTGTTTATGCACAGCTCTCTTGCAGTCCTACCATAGCATTTCAGTCATGTTGAGGTCTGGACTTTGAATGGGTTATTGCAGCACCTTGATTCATTTCTTTTTTTAGCCATTCTGTTGTAGACTTTCTGGTGTGCCTGGGGTTCTTGTATATCACTGCAGAACTGTCTCAGTTCTGGCCAAGCTTTTGTGGTCAGACAGATAGCCTCACATTTGCCTCTAGAATATTTTGTTATACAGAGTTCATCTTCAACTCAGTGATGGCAAGGTGCTCACGACGTGTGGTTGCAAAATAAACCCAAATCATCATCCGTCCACCACCGTGCTTGACAGGTGGTATGAGGTGTTTGTGCTGATATCCTGTGCATCTCCACCTCTCCACTTTTGTCTTGTCTGTCCAAAGGACATTGTTCCACAAGTCTTATGGTTTGTTCAGATGCAACTTTGCAAACCTAAGTCTTCTTGTCATATTCTTTTATGAGAGAAGAGGCTCCTGGCAGTCCTTCCAAATAAGCCACACTTTTTTTGTCTTTTTTTAATGGTACTGTTATGAACTTGAATGTTAACATGCTAACTGAGGCCTGTAGAGGCTGTGATATTGCGCTTGGAGCTTTCTCTGAGAATTGCACATTCTGACCTTGGGGTAAATTCACTGAAATGTCCACATCTGGGAAGATTGGCAGCTGTCTCGAATCTTTTCCACTTGTGAGTAATCTCTATCACCATAGAATGATGGACTTTAAATTGTTCAGCCTCATAACCCCCGATTGATAACCCAGACTGATGGGCAGCAGCAGTTGATGTGAGATGAAATTTTACATCTTGTAACATCTCCCTCCCAATTCTGTATCACTGTAAAATCAACATGATCATCATAATAATAACATATAGAACAACTGGAAAAATGCAGCAGTCTAGCAGTGATGACTTGGTTGTGTGCAATTACAGCAGAGTAATCTCACAATTACACCTCTTTCAACCTCATATTGCTACACTGTCTGTTTCATTTTCACATCTTATACACTGTGTGCAGAATTATTAGGCAAGTTGCATTTTTGAGGATCAGTTTTATTATTTAACAACAACAGTCAATCCAAAATCTTAATAAACCTCAAACCTGATTATTTAAGGATGTGAAAGTGGCTTTTGTACGAGAATATCTGTGCACAATTATTAGGCAACTATTAGTGCACAGAATTATTACCAACTCAAAGAAAAACAAAAATATTTCTATCTAGCTTGTTTATTTTTGTCTGTTAAAGTGAGAATAATAAACAACTCAAGCTGTACAAATAAGCATTTCTGACATTTCAGTAAATAAATCAGTGTCCAGCATAGCCACCCTTCTTTTCAATAACACTCAAAGTCTTCCATCCATGGAGTCTGTCAGTTTCTTTATCTCTTGACCATCAACTTTTTGCGCAGAAGCAACCACAGCCTCCCAGACACTGTGTACGGTTTTCTTTCACTGTGCATCACGTTTAAAAAGGGCCCACAAGTTCTCAATAGGGTTTGGTCAGGTGAGGGAGGGGGCCATGTGATTATTCTTACATCTTTAAGGCCTTTACTGGTAGTGGATTACTTTAATGCATGAGATGGAGCATTTCCCTGCATAAAAATCATGGTCTTCTTGAAAGATGCAGACTTTTTGCTGGACCACTTCATGAGGACACTGCATGTCTTCTAGAAAATAGCAGTAGGTTTGGGAGTTGAGTTTCAGAATGAGAACACTTCCCAGAGGGAAAATTTGAATCCATATTCAACCCGAAAAGGTCCAACAAGCTCATCTTTATGTGGAACTGATTAGATTTTGAACCATTTTGAAAATACAGATTGTCCACCAGGCCACCGTTTTCTGTAAAATTTTACATTTTTAGTCATATCTCGCTGTAACTATCTGTCTAATCTGCACAAAACAAAAAACAAATTGACCATGGGATCATATACTTTCACGGTGACACCATGACTTGTCTGCCACTATTGCTTTCTGCTGTTGCTGAAATCGGTTAAAAAAATTTCTTCAAGCTTCTTAATTCCCCCTGTTGGTATCAGTTAAATTAAGTACTAAATATATGAGCATGGGGAATAAACACAATCAAAAATATAACAATTATGAACATGTAAATCATCACAACATCGTATTTTTCAAACATTTTGTGAGCTAAAATAATGGATATGCATTACATCAGATAATGTCTAATATAATTGCACCATATCTAAACTGAACAAATTCTGTGATTAGGAGTGTCAGTGTCACTGTCTATTATCATTAAGATTGTATTTAGAGGCTCCCTGAGATCATTTTTTACCTGTTACATTATACTTTTTTCTTAAAATATGCTGCATTACATTTACAAACGTAAAAAAAAGTTAAGTCCTTTTTGAGACTTAACTTTTTAAACCAATTCCCTAAAGTTTAAGGAAATATGATACACTAGAATCTCCAGTTGAATTACAGCACCGAGGATTTAAACACAATGCTCAAAATGAATTTGAACAGATTACATGTCTGGCACCTTTTTGGAGCATCAGGACTATATTCAGCAGATTCAGTTTTTCTTATGCTATAAAGCTACAAAGGATGTTTCAGATCCACGTATAATGTCATTAGAGACCTAATTAGGCATAACAGCTTCCTAACACCAAATATAGTATGAAAAAAGAAACTGAAATTTTCATCTTTTATAAAAGGCTCCTTGTAAATTAACACATAACTCAGTTTAGTGTTGTATCTGCTTTCGTGACGAGAGACAAGGTACTTTTTTTTCCATCTTTCGCCTCCTGGGGCATGATGACAGGTCCTGTGTGATGACTGGCCTCCTTTCTGCTGAGCAGCTTTGATCATTTTGTCATGTCAAATCAATCAAAACTTCAAGGGTGGCAGGATGTACAAATGATGGCTTTGTTTGTTGCACTGGGGACACGATGCCCAAAAAGGCAGACATCTGCTAACAAGCCAGCTAACTGTAAGACTTTCAAGCGGATTTTATTTTTCTGACACAAGAATTACTTTTGCATCAACAAATATTAACAAACAGTAAAACACAAAAAAGGACACAGTAGAGAATATTAAATATACAGCACAGCATGACAAAACGAACATAAAGAACTAGATAGCTGTTTTCCTACAAAATAGTATTCTAGAGTAAATCTAATGAGAATTTCATGACTTGGATCAAAATCTGTGGTGGATTAGGGAATAGGTGTTGATGTTAAATTGGTTTACATGTCACTAGGCTCCCTACAAAGCTTTGAAATTTCTAATGTATTTTATGACTTTCATTATATTTCATTATATTAATGTAATACATAATAAATCCAAGAGGTTCCCACAACTACAATAAAGATTTTCTTGAATCCTGAAGCTTTTATTTTTCACTTTATTTGCAAATAAAGGAATAAGAAATAGATCAGAGCAAGATACAGAACACTTACTGGCATAAACTTTACACTACAGAGGAATCCACACATGAATCAACACTTTGTCGTTGATTCATGTGATGGGTAGAACATCTGATGACATTTACTTTGAGGGCTAAGATCAAGGTCACAAAGTTTCACGTTTAAGGTAGAGGCATGCTGGCAAAGTTCTAAGCATTTCATTTATCTCAAAAGTTGGGAAATTACTGTGTTACAGCTCCCAAATGAAGGAAAAACAGCTAAGCTCTATAACATGACTGCAATTTTACATAATGAAATAGCTTGGAAAGGTAGAAAATTACACTCAGAAAGAAGCTCAGTTAAATAGGAAGACCTCAGTAAATCAAAATCTAAATATGATACAAAAAGGAACTTAGGGGCCCCCACAGAGGCTTAATAGGCAAGGCTGGCCAAGTCTGTTGTCACCATAACTGGTTTAATTTCAATTGGTGGTACGCTGAGTAATCGTCTGACCGAAAAGAAGAGTCAGTAAACACACAAACATATCAATATATGCATAAGTGCCTAATTAGTGCCATCATTAGTTTTCCAGACAAAACCACTTGACTGTAAGCGTGCTTAGTTTTAGTGTAAAGTTAGGCTTTTTAACATAGGGGTTATGGGTATTCATTTGCTTTTGGATCCATCCTCAAGTATCCTGAGAATTTGCAGTTTTTACACTTGATTTCCACACGTAGTTCACGGTTTGTTGAAGAGCAAATCAGGGCTAAAGTCCTTGTTTAATGTTTAAATATTTCCTGACACATTTGTCACAGCTCCTGATCACCCAGTGACAACTTAGCAAATTGGGTTGTCCATTCAGTTGCAAGAAGTAATTTGCCGAATTTAACCAATATTATTTATTTGATAAATAAAGCAACAAGAAAATAATATTAATGTGCTTCTGATGTTTGCAATCCCAAACATTTGCCTAAACGGTTTTGTTTTGATTGGTGTAAAAACTTGAGCTTTGTTGTTCTTTTACCTACTCAATAATATGGTATGAAAGTGTGGAGTAACTGTGAAATCATTCTGATTTCAGAACCTGAAGCGTGTGGCAGAGGTGTGGATGGACGAGTATGCGGAGTACATCTACCAGCGTCGGCCTGAGTACCGCCACCTGTCGGCAGGAGACATGACAGTGCAGAAGGAGCTGAGGAACCGGCTCGGCTGCAAGAACTTCAAGTGGTTCATGAGCGAGGTGGCCTGGGATCTGCCCAAACACTACCCACCTGTAGAGCCTCCTGCTGCTGCATGGGGAGAGGTACAGTTTCTCTTACCCTACTCTTGTCCTACTCTAATGTAAAGGTAGGACAAGAGCACATTATTTGCAAGTCATGACAATGATAAATATACCTTTGATATGTAAACAGTTTGAGCACATCTGATCTGCCTTGTTAAGCTGCTCGTTTATGTGCCAGAACTTCTTTCTAAAGACTGCCTTACTACTTTTGTTGTTATTAGTGTCTTAAGCAAATTTATCTTCTTCCTCTTTTTTCCTCTTTGGAATGGCAGGCAGAAAGATAAGAATAATTACCAGCAGCTTCCTCTAAAATAACTCAAGAAGCTGTCAAAAATTCTCTCCATTTGGCTCTAATAATCCTATTTGTCTGTCATACCAGACTGCTGCCTGGAACTGTGGACTTGTTACACTCAGAACATGAATTTAATTAGAGCTTAATTGCAGTGTTCTTGCCTCCCAAAATAAACCAAACTAATGTTACAGTATCACTTGAATCTGACAGTTTTGTGAGTTATATCCTGTGGGATTTTGGTAATATAAGAAAACTTCTGGTCTCTGTTGAAGATTTAAAAGAAAATTCTTATTGCATGAATGTTTTTTTTTTCTTGTCTTTTATGTTCGTGCAACTTTGCTCTCGTGTATCTGTGTTATAGATCCGTAATGTGGGCAGTGGAATGTGTATGGAGAGTAAGCACTTTGTGTCTGGGAGTCCCATCCGCCTGGAGAACTGTGTGAAGGGACGAGGTGATGTGAGCTGGAGTCATGGACAGGTGAGAAAAAAATAAGTATCTCTATAAGTTAGTACCCTCAGTCAAACTTTTGATTTTAAAGTGTAGATTGATTGATTGTAAAGTGTTCTGACAGAGGCTGCTCTGTCAGTGCACCTTAACAATGTAATTATAGCTCACTGAACCCATCTTCTGTATACAGGGGAGAATAAAAAGAAAGCAAGAACACAACCTCGTGGGTAGCCTGAGCTCACTGTGAGCACATTTGACATGCTCCCGCTGACATTAAGGAAGAAAGAAATCCTCTCAATCCAGAGAACTAACGCACTGTCGATGTCCAGATCAATGAGAAAATGTGCATCTGCATTGAATTAAATTCTAAAAATAGAATCCAGACATGCCCTAAAGGATGCTTAAACTGTTGTGTAACTGTATTAGACAAAGTCAGCACAGCGTCATCTCTGCCTCTGTTGCTCTTGTACGCGACCTGGAGTGTGTCTAGCACGCTGTCAGATCTCTCCACTTAGTTTTACGCAGATTGAAATTCAGCTGGGCGTATGTTTGGCACTGGCCTGATTATTTCCAGTGACTGTTTTTTAAAGCTTTGAGTTTAGCATTTTGGCCGTCACCACCTTCAGTTTTTGGAGCCATAGTTAATCATATTTGCATGTGAGTTGAATGTGCAGTTATTATTATTATTATTATTATTGCAGGCATACTTTGTATGGGTGCATCACACCCGCATCACACATGCAAAGGCCCCAGGCAGCCAGGGGATTCAAACTCAGGACCTTTTTTGCTTTGAGGCAGCAGTGCTAACCGCTGCACCCTTGCTAATTATTAGTATCATAAATAACATAATGCTAGAGTACAGATGTATCATTTCTCAGCTGACTGCATCAGAATTGCTCCAACCACAGATAAGATTATTCCAGTCATTAACTGAGTTGGAGCTGTACATTTGCATTTGCAATAGGCAAATGTAGCTTGAACTTCAACCATCTTGCTGTAGTTGTTGCTCCAAATAGAGCATGCCGGTTTGTTTATGGCAAAACTCTACCAGATGTAGTAAGAAGGAATAGTAGTATAGGAGAAAGGAAATAGCACAGCTAGTGAGCTAACAACAGCAGTTGCTATGGAGCCTTAAAACAAAATTCTGAATGCATATTTCCTGACTGCGTACTGTGATATTCTGTGGTGTAATTGTGGTTGCGCGTGCTCCTGTGCCCGTCCAGCGCACCATGGAGAGGGTGTGAAGGATTGTCCAGTATTGTCTGTAACTTGGACAGCATCCTCCTTTCTGACTTTGCCATCAGAGTCAAGCTCCACACTCATGACGTTACTGACCTTACAGATCAGGTTGTTAAGTCTGATAGTGTCCGCTATTCTCAGTCTGCTGCCCCAGCACACTACAGTAAAGAGAATGGCACTGGTTACCACAGACTCATAAAACATCCTGAGCATCGTCCAGCAGATATTAAAGGACCTCAGCCGTCTATGAAAATAGAGACAGCCCTGGCCTTTCTTGTAGAGAGCTTCTGTGTTTTTAATGAAGTCCAACGTCGCACTGATTAACTTCGCCTACCATTTCCCTACAAGGTAACACAGAGGATCATTTGGGGGAAGCATACACCAGGCCTGGCCCAGGCAGAGGGTCATTATTTGTTTTTATTTCCATGCTGTAAACATTTATTTCTCCTCTAAAGTTTTTGCATTTTGGTAAATGCAATCCCTGTTTTGCTTTCCAAATGGAATTTTTTTAACTGCATGCAGCTAAAGCCTGCCTGATTGCTGTTTTATTGCCCAAACAGAAAGGTACACAGGTAGTGGCAACACACATTTGAAGACAACTCCAAGTGGCCATTAGAGGAACTGCAGTTTTTGGCACTGCATGTTTCAGGTTGCAATTTGATTCCATGACTTGACACTGTGGATGTATCCTGTAAGGAACAGAAAAAACCTATTAAAATGGTTGAGACATTTTTATCCCATAAGAACCCATGGTTACATGCATGTAACAAACACTTTACATTTTTTACAGCTGTGTGGGCCTCTTGGTCTGTTGTATATCACCCATAATTTTCCTGTAAGGAAAAATGGGTCTGGGTTGTTATGGGTTATAGAACACTTAGTGAAAGCGTTTTGAAATCTTTATCAAAGGTTGGACTCTTACTCACAGGACTATTATCCTTTTCTGTAGACCTGCCAATTCATATTTTAAATCCTTCCACACAAATTCCCATTATTTTTTATTTTTAAAGTGTGTTTTCAGTGTAGAAATTTGCCCTCTTGTCTCCTTTCCCATATCAGTTCAGTATTATACATGCAAGAACCATCCTTTGATGTTTTCACAGCTTTTGATACCCAGGCCAGAAGTCGCTATTTAAGAAGAGTTTAATAGTTTTACTTTCTCCACATAATTTTAATAGTTGATGTAATTGTACCTTTGATTTCATCAGGGTCCTGGTGGTATTTATTAAAAGAAGCTGCTCTTTAAATTTTGTCAGCGATGTGTTTCATCCTCTGCCCTGCACTTACTCAAAAGATTAACTACACTGTGATCAGATTTCCCTACTATACTTTATAAGCATTAGGAATCTTCCCGTAGCATCAATTGAGAGAGTGTGTTGAATGAGTGGGGCCGTCCTTATGTTGCCGAAGGCTAGGCAGGTTTTCACATAAGTCACCTGTATTCAATGAAGGAGTGTTTTTTTAATAACTTTCTGCTAGTTCAGTGCTTCATTATCACACATTCAAGCACCTAATAGGAGTTACAGTGATCAGGTACACTCCACAATGGAGACAAAAAGATCTGAAGGAAACTTATAATCTCTCGGCTTCATGGCTGACAGACCGACATTCAGACCACCTCTTTTCTTAGAAGAGTCTCAGTATTTTAAGTTTTTCTCAAGAGATTTCACCATTGTTTATAAATGGCTCTTTAAGTAATTATATTTCTTCAACTAGACACACATAAATGTCACATAAATAGTGCACACACACGCACAGAAACTTCATTATCTTTGCATTGTTTTAAAGGACTCTGTTTGCACTCACACGTCACACTGAAGATCTTAAAGCGCAGCTCATAATACAAACCTAATGGATTGAATGTCCCCTTTTGTTTCCACAGCTGAAATACTACGCCTCAGAGCTCTGACAGTTTAATTGCTTTAATCTGAAGATGCATTGTAGTTTAATTTGTGTCACAGTCGCGATCTGTATTCAAAGCCAGTGCAAAATGCATTTGCTGCAAATCACAGGAGGCACTCTGGCAGCTGTCCTTGTCAGGGCTTTTTGATTCTGTAGAAGAGGAGCGGAGCAAATCATTCAGAAAGTGTTTGGGAGCCACAGGGGTGACAGTCACCTGGACATCAGATGGAAATTGAAAGTTTAATTTTGTATGTTTATTTTTATACAATAAGAAGATCACAGATCAGACTTTTTCAACCACTAAACGATGAGACTTTTTGAATTTTGAGAAAGCAGTAATATAAATAACAAAATCAATAAAATTGCCAAATAAAAAAATAGTGCAGCATTATTGTCTCATCCCATTTAACTAAATACGAACAAATAATATTATCTGTCAACAACATTTGCTTAACTAGCAGAATGATTATTGTTAATGCATTGCCACAGGTATATAAAATCAAGTGCATGGTCATTCAGTCTGCCTTTACAAACAATTGTGAAAGAAAGAGATCACTATATTCAAACATGGTACTGTCATAGGATGCTAGCATTGCAACAACTCAGTTTTTCAAGTGTCACAGAAAATCTATGAGATCTGAAATAAATGAAACCCAGACAGAACCGAATATCTTTGAGTTTTAATTAATCAATCAATATCTTTGCAAAAAAGTTTAGACAGCAAATTCAGAACATCAAACTGTCCTGAAGAGCACCTGACCCTGAGGAATTCAAAACAGAAACCATTTATACATAACACATATCAGGACAGAGAGTGCAAAACACAAACAAAACCTCATTTGGTGCTGCTCAGGGTCACGGTTAGGAGAAAACCTGCTCTGACCAGTTCTCACCCAGGGCTGGGTCACAAAGCCCAGATAAAACAATACCGCTAAAATTAAGTGTGAAATATGAGGATGATCAAACATTACAACAGAAGTATGAGTATTATTAGACAAAATCTACACTAAACATAAACCAGCAACTTAATGTTAAACATTTAACATAGAAAATGCACGAGTTCAAAATTTCCCATCACGCAAAGGTTCTCCCTCCTAGATATTCCATGATCAATTTAAGTGGTGTTATTGCAAAGTAGAAGCATTTAGGAACCACAGCCACTCATCCATAACTTGGTACAGTAGACCATATAAAGTTACAGAGCAAGGTTGGCAAGTGCTGAGGTGGATAGTGCTTAAGTCTCCAAACTCTCCAACACACTGCTGACTCAATACTTCCTTTGACATTAACATCAGTACAAAAGCTGAACCGGGAGTTTTATAACTTAAGTTTCCATGAGTGAGCAGCTGCATGCTAGCCTTATATCACCAAGTACAATGCCAAGCTTTGAATGGCATAGTGTGCCGCCACCAACTCTGGAGCAGTGGAAACTTGTTCTGTGATCGTGGTTCTCTACCTGGTGGTCTGATAAGTGGTTTGGGTTTGGCAAATGCCAGGAGAACATTACCTGCCTCTCTACATTGTGCCGACTGGAAGTTTTGGTGGAGGAGGGATAATGCTATGGGGTTATGTTTCTGGCTTTGGTTTAGTCCCCTTAGTTTCAGTGAAGAGAAATCATAATGCATTAGGTTACCAAGACATTGTTGACAATTCTATCCTTACAACTTTCTGGGAACAGTTTGTGGAATAGCCTTTTTTATTTCAGTCAAGGTCCATAAAAGCATGGTTGGATGAGTTTAGTGTGGAAGAACTTCACTGGCCCTCAAAGAGCCTTGACTTCAACCCCATCAAATGTCTTTGGGATGAACTAGAATGGAGGTTGTGAGCTTCTACAAATAAAGGTCAGAGCTGCTCTATGGAGAGTCATTTCACTTTATACTAATCCTGTTGTACAGAAATTGGTTGCATTTTATCTGGGGGTGCAGCACTGCGCACTCTCAAGGTAGCTCTCAGTGAATAGCAATGAGTGGAGCTAAATGGCTTTTGAAAATATTTCTACCTTCTTCTAAAGCCTACCAAAAAGCCCATACTTGATGTGTCTGAAATGAAATAAAACAGCACTTTAGTCCTTCTTATATGACAATTTTTTCCATAAAAACACAAGATTTCTCCTGTATTACATTTGATTGAATTTCGGTGTGTTATTTAGTGCCAGTTCACAGCAACTATCTTAAAGCTGTTTGGCCAGTTAAGGATACCACAGGACACACTGTGGTGTTTTCTTAACATTTCAAGGCATAAAAATGCATTAATATGTGTCCTCTGCAGGTGTTCACATTTGGTTGGAGAGAGGACATCCGGGTGGGCGACCCCATGCACACGAAAAAAGTTTGTTTTGATGCCATTTCCCACAACAGCCCCGTTACCCTGTATGACTGCCACGGCATGAAGGGCAACCAGCTGTGGCGCTACAGAAAGGTACGACAGAGGAAAGGTGGAGCTCAGAGTCACAGCCTTTATTGCAATTATGTATTATTTTGTTTGTGTGTCAGTCTCTCTTTTCCTGAGCTTTTGTTTCCTCCCTGTTTGAGTGCAAAATAAAACAAAATTGAAAATGCAATTGCTTCAAAATGAACGAATTTAAGAACTCTTTATCGTTTCCTAAAGATTTGCACATTACAACTGAATCTACGGCTCTCATTATGCTTCTGTTGTGCTTTTATGCTTATTATAGAGGGCCACTTTTTTTGGTAACAATAGTGGGATTTAATGTAGCCCAAAGAAAAATGTGTGCGACAATAAACAGCAAAATGTGAACACTTTACTTCCAAAGATTGTTTTAAATGGGACCTATTGTACTCATTTCCAGCTCTGTATTTTTATTCTTGGACTCTGCCAGAGTATCTTTGCATGATTCACTATTCAACATAGTCTCTATTTATCTTATACTGGACCTTGTTGTGGTTCCTTTCTTCATTCTCTGAGAAAAGCCCTATTACCTCCAGTCTCTCTCCTTTTAAGCCAAGTTTCTTCTGATTGGCTGCTCCTCACAAACAGCAGCTGTTTGGGACTGCTAGTGTGAGCTGTGTACCTGTGATGACTAACACTGTAACAGTATATATGACAAGAAATAAGAACAAACATAATGCCATATTTTTCAGTCTTCTTTTATTCATTCTTTCTGTTGCTCCCTCTCTTCATTATCTTCCAGGATAAAAGTCTGTACCACCCCGTCAGTAACAGCTGTATCGACAGCAGCCCAAATGAGCGGCGTGTCTTCATGAACACGTGCGACCCCTCCTCCCCCAGCCAGCAGTGGCTTTTTGAGAGAACCAACTCTACAGTGCTGGAGCACTTCAATCAGGCCACCAACTGAGGCCCTGCAGCATCCACAAGAAAGGACTCATGCGGATGTGGAGTTGTTACTGTTGCTGCTGCAAATTGGGGTATTCCCCATTTACCTAGCACTAAGGTGACAGCCGTTTCTCTTTGGGGTGCTCAGAGTGAGGCAAGATGGGACACCATGGGGGTTGGTTAAATGCATTAGTTAGAGGAAAGACTTGGTTGAGCTCTGATTCATGGGATTGTGTAAAAGTGACTGTGTGAGATCCATGTGTTCTGTTGGGGTGCTGCTGTGGCAGCGGGTCTGTCTCATTTCCTGAATTTGCTTTTTACTGACTGTTTGATAGTCCTTATAATTTTGTTTAACTATTTCAAACTTCCGTCTTCATCTGTTACCTTTCTTCCCCATCCTGTTCCCTCTTAGAGTGGTTGTTGTTGTCTGTTGTCTCTCTCTGTCCATCTACCTTTTATCCTCCCATCTCTCCTCTCTTCTTTTTCTCTCGGTCTGCCAGTGCCTGCATGTCCGTCTCTATCTGCCTGCATGACTGCACCTTTGCCCACCTTTTTCATTCTCCCTCTCAAATACCCTTATGTCTCTCCAGCTCTGACAACCTCCCTGGGGGTAGATGAAGGGGGGGCTCATGCTGAGCCAAAGTCATACTGACACCTGGGTGAAGCCAGGCAGAACCACTCCGAAAAATCACCTGGTGAAGTCATTCTCCTTTACAACTTTCTGTTCCCTCCCTTATCCTTCCCCTGTGTAACTCCCAGTTTGCAAGCAGAGCTACTTTGAATGTAACTGGTGGAAGTTGACAAAGGGATGAGACCTTTTGCACGTGCCTCGCTCATTTTTTCCCTATTCCCTACTCCCCTCGCTGTAGTTATCGGATTAGTCATTCACAAGTTTGTCACTGTGCCACGTTCTTCTTATATTCCTCTTAGGCGAGTGCTGTCCGATGCCAGGGTGTGTGCAAGCTGACTCCTGCTGGATAATGGTGCAGTCAGACTGGATCTTGCTTTCCATTCATGTCTGTGTGGAGCAGCGCAAGGCGTTTCAGTTGCATCGATCTGCCTCCTGCAGTTTGCAAAGAGATCAGTGTGAACATTGATCCACAAAATCACAAGACTCCAAAAAGGCCAGAAAATCAGTGAAAGAGGGGTGGGACTCAATAGTTTGACACCAGATTTTTCCTCATGCACAAAATAATGATTTTTAATGAGCACACAGGTTACACAAGTTATGATCATCTGCATCTCTTAAATTAGACCATAAAGCCACAAGAATCCAGGTTGTCCTTGTAGCCTCCATGGAGACAAAACCAAAGATGGCAAATAAAAGATCCAAGGCCTCACTACGCCCATCCTTTCAGATCTCACTAAACTGACCCACCTCATAAGTCCCCCAAAGTAGTGATGACTCAATTAGGAAATGTGTTTAGAATTTTGCTTTGAGGCTGCATGGCAACTGCTGTTGTTAGCTCACTAGCTATGCTGTTTCCTGTCTCCTATACTACTATTCTTTTTTTACTACATCCAATAGAGTTTTGCTGTAAACAAGCTGGCGTGCTTTTGTTGGTGCTACAAGTACACCAAGATGGTCAAAGTTCAAGGTATATTTACCTACAAATACGCCAGCAATTAGAGAAAAATACAATTTTAAAGTGGTGGTAAGTTTTCCCAGGCAAACTTCAGTCTGACTGCACCATGAGGGCTTGTTTGTCATTATGGTGGTGACAGTGGGAGTGGGAGTTGCTTGTCACACCTCTTTCAGTTCCCCCTTGCTTTCTGTACTCTATTTGCTGCTTTCCAATCAGTCACTGGAACGACCTAGTCACAGACGGCCGAGCGAGGGGTCTCGTCACGGGGCAAAGCAGCAGGCAGCACCACAAACAGACGTCTGCCCGCCTGCCTGGATGACTAGGTGTGTGACTGACAGGCCAGCTGATTTTCCGCAGGACCGCCTGATTGGCTAGCTGCCGAGCTGACACATCATTTTAGCATATATTGTGAGCAGGGGGAGAGACAAAAAGGGGTATTACCCTGGACAGGCTCGCCAAGGTAGCTCTGGGATTGAGATGAATGTGGGGGGTTAAAATGCATTAAGCACTTACGGAATGATAAACTTGAAAGAAATCTTAGTGCCTTGTTAGAAGAGGACTAGATGTTGCTGTGTGTATTTGCAGAAAGTGTGTGTGTGTGT
>VUQH01071574.1:8770-18927 GCA_015106775.1 Etroplus canarensis | reverse complement strand
AGGAAGAATGGCAGAGGATCCCCAAATCCAGGTGTGAAAAACTTGTTGCATCATTCCCAAGAAGACTCATGGCTGTACTAGCTCAAAAGGGTGCTGCTACTCAATACTGAGCACAGGTTCTGAATACTTATGACCATGTGATATTTCAGTTTTTCTTTTTTAATAAATTTGCAAAAATTTCTACATTTCTGGTTTTTTTCTGTCAAGATGGGGTGCTGAGTGTACATTAATGAGAAATAAAATGAACTTTTTTGATTTTGGCAAATGGCTGCGATGACACAAAGAGTGAAAAATTTAAAGGGGTCTAAAATACTTTCCGTACCCGCTGTAAATGAATGGATGGATTGTACAACAGCGCTCATTATTTTTGGTCTGCATGGGGAATTTAGTCATTATTTAAACAACTGAATCTGGATTTTAAAAATGAAAATCTTATTCACTGTTAAAACATTTTAACTTTTAATATTATTCTTTTCAAATGTATGGTATCCCCCTTCTACAGCTCCACATTATGTGTAAACCCCTCTGTCTACATTTGGATTAAATGCCAAAAAAGTTGCTCACAGCAACATACAAATGCAGGCTTGCAAACACAAGCTCCAAATATCTAAAGTTTAAAATGTAATATTATTTTTGTTTTGTATAAAACAAAAATTTCTCCCAATTTTATAAATTATAACTGAGAGCACCATGCACATTAAATTAAAGCACAATGGCCTATTAAAAGCATCCAAAGCATTGGAACACAAGGTCAGATTTATGTTTCTGCTGTGCACCAAAGTCATTTTTGTGTGAGATCAAAAAATGAATATGAGAAGAAAGATAATGTAAGGTATTTATGTCTAGATGGGTCGAACAACATGGAACATAAGACATTTTGTATCAAACCACGAGTTTTCCAAGTGAGCTTAATGGAACATGATGTTTTCAACTAAATTAAAGTAAAAAATACTTCATATTTTGTTCTGTATCTCTTGCTCACAATCGCTGCATCAAGCTTTTCCAGGTTTAACCCTAACCCTAACCCGAGTTAACAAGAAACACCTGTCATTTGTCATGTTCAAATACTTAATGCTCACCTGAAAAACTTGGTGGTTTCATATATAATGTGTTACGTTCTATGTTGTTTAACATATCTAGATTTAATTACCAGGGGACAGTTGATCAGGTGTAGTGCTCCTAACCAGTGAGAGAATGTTCACAAGGGTTTTCTTCAGATTTGGACATTTGTAAAAAAAAAATAAATTAAATAAAATCAAGCAGAAATTGACCCAAAATGTGTGCTGCGGAAAGGGTTGAAGGGAGCCTAGCACATTATAAGCAGCTCGTTTGCATTTTCCTCCCTTTAGTGGAAACATTTTTGCAGCTCAGCACTTTCTTAGAACAGGAAACATGGCTAATTTTAGCCGTGCGTAGACATAAAACTATGAGAAACAGCAAATTGTATTTTTTTTTTCAGCAAATGAGTCTTTGAAGTCCAAAAAACAATGAGCCCTTTGTACAGTCCAGTCCAGTCAGAGGTGTAGAGACTGGGGGGCAATGAGCTTGTCTCTTTCCAGCGTGGTCCATTAATAATGACCTTGTGAAGTATATCCCTCAAGGTGCAATCGGAGATCAAGAGGAAATGGCGCAGCTGGACGGTGAACAGGTACTTTGCTGTGGACCTGAAGCACCGGCATCCTTCGCTGGCGAGCAGTGGGGTGAACGGGGGGACGCAGCTGTCCATCCTCAGCAAGAGCAGCTCGCAGATCCGCATGTCCAGCCTGCAGGCAGAGACCCCGGCCACCTGAGCGCCGCCAGCGGGGACGCCAAGTCCGACGACGATGACGCCGCCCCCGGACCTGACGCCACCAAACCTGCTGCGCCAACTCTCCTCCCGATGACCAGCCTCACCAACCCGTTCCTCAACCCCTACCCCAACCCTTACCCTGATGAAACCACGATGGAAACCCAACTCACCTCCTGTGACCCAGAACAGCCTCTCGTCTGAGCCTGCATCACCCTGAAATATGACCAAACCTGAATGTCAGGTGCCAAATGTTGAATGACACGTTGGAGCGTGTCCTCCTGTTCCTCAGCACCATCAAAAAGACGTGTGCAGGCTGAAACAGGCTTCTCTCTGTATATACCCTGTCGATGTTCAGAGTTGTCTGGTGCCGCAGTATTTGCTGTACAGCACAGAGGGACCAGAGAGCTCTACAGCACAGTCCGTGTCTCCTCACACACACACACACACTGATCATTCCAGTCCGTCTGTGGACATTTTCGTCCTCAGCTTTCCTCAAGATGTATTTTCGACTACAGCGCTACACTTTATTCCTCTTTAAATACAGATCTCTTAGCTGCTCTGCCGTGAGAAGTGATTTAACTTAAGAAAGACAGCACTGGTCACTCTGGTGTTAATACTGTACACCAGTTTTAAACATGAAGAAAAGCGTCTTCTTAGCTTGTAGAAACTACAGTGTCCTCTGTGGTTGTAGAGAAGCCCATCTCATCTTGGACTTTGGATTTTAAATAACGAATGTGTTACAAACTGTGGAGATGACTGTGAAAGAGGAGGTTCAAAAGATAAAATTGTTTTGAATTATGGGAACTGAAGTTTCACGGCCTGCCCCAAAACTCAACACTTAAATTCATCATATTTCTGCTGCTGCTGCTGCTGCTGCTCCGAGTTTAGCCTCTCTTTTTGTAAATTTGTCCTTTATGGGTCCCCATACAGATCATAAAGCTGCACCTGCAACTTTTAAGGAAAGTGAATAGTAAACTCCTTAAACATGAATGAAGGCTCCCCCTTTTCACCTTCTTTATCAGTGTTAAGCCCTGATCCCATGTACCTGAAAGTTATTATGAAAAAATTTGGTTTGTGTCATTTTGTAATGTGTCCCAAAGGTGCCATGAGTACTTTGTGATTGGATTTGCTGAGTGTTGCAACACTTTCACAAAGGGTTACGGCTTTGTAAACCTTCGCACCATGGCACAGCAGTGTTGTAGACTGTTGTAGTTGCTTTGTAAATGTTGTAAATGCATCCTAATCTAATCTGGTTTGAGAAATTTTTCCTGCAACTTTTTACATGTTGTAGCCATTTAATGTCACCAGGGGGCAGTGTTGGTTTGCTGCTGTTGGTCTTTTAGCCAGCCCCGGTAAAGATCGGAGGTATAACAAACCAAGAGCTTGAGTGAAACAGAGTGTAAAGTATGCGCTGCAGCATTTTTTTTTTCCGGGATTCTCCGTCTGACAGGGAATTTGGCCACTGTTCCCTGCATGTCCCAGACTACTTTGTCAACCAATCAGCATTCACCCTGCGCGTTGCATCATCTGCTTCGAGCTACACATAGTTGGCTTTTTAGAGGACTCCGTATCTGCACGTCTGTGTTGGTTGCATTCCCCTCCGCATTGGCTCTGCGTAGGCAAATACCAACGCAGCGGGACACATGCGCTGTACGAGTCTTAAAAGCGTCATAACTGTTTTTGGTTTGTTTTTTTTTAATCTGTTTCTTTAAAAATGCTCTACAGAAGCCATAATACAGTAAATCAATATGAATTTAATGAGTTGATTCGTAACTAAATTCACATAAGTGGGAACTCAGCTTTAGGCTTAGCCCAGCCACCCTTTTGAGGAAACATTTCTACCGCCCGTATCTGTGATCTAACCTAAAGCTTGGTACTGTAGGTGAGGGTAGGCACGCAGATTGATCGGTAAATCGACAGCTTCGCTTTCACACTCAGCTCTCTTTTCACCAGCATCCTAATCACTGCAGGCGCCGCACCAATCCTGTCGATCTGCCGCGCCTTTTTTCCCCCTCACTCATGAACAAGGCCCCAAGATACCCAATCTCCTCCACTCGGGGCGGCAACTCATCCCAACCTGGAGTGGGGACACCACCCTTTTCGAGCTGAGAACTACGGTTTCAAACTTAAAGGTGTTAATTCGGATCCCAGCTGCTTCACACACTGCTTCAAACCACCGCAGTGCAAACTGAAGGGTCAGCGCATGGAGCCAACAGAAATACATCATCTGTGAGGATCAGAGGCACGATCC
Source organism: Etroplus canarensis (assembly GCA_015106775.1). Classification (NCBI taxonomy): domain Eukaryota; kingdom Metazoa; phylum Chordata; class Actinopteri; order Cichliformes; family Cichlidae; genus Etroplus; species Etroplus canarensis. The sequence goes on along the minus strand of VUQH01071574.1, from coordinate 14,887 downwards.
TGACACCATCCATCCATCCATGTACTTCCGCTCATCCAAATCCGGAGCTTATCGCAGCTGCCATAGGGCAAGAGATGTGGTGCACCCTGGACAGGTGACCAGTCTATCACAGGGCAGACACAGAGAGGAAGGCAGCCATTCAGGCTTATATTCACGCCTACGGCCAACGTAGAAAGGCCAGTTACCCTAACCCTGCGTGTCTTTGGACTGTGGGAGGAAGTCGGAGTACCCAGAGAGAACACGCAGGCAACATGCAAACTCCACACAGACCGGTTCCAGCCGGCCAGCGGATTTGCACACAGGACATTCTTGCTGTGAACCTGACGCGGATCTGAAGACTAGCAATTTGCAACACTGTACGACACTAACTCTTGCAAATCATTAGGATGCTCCACAAAATAAATCACAAAATACTTACAACACGTTTGAGATTCACTACAAACCCAGTTTATTCATAGTCATTTTCAGGTACGTGAGATTGGGACTTTGATGATTGAAGCAGGGACCCCAAAGCAGCGTCATACTGGACCTCTTAAATAATCCCTCCTTCGTCTCCTCTGTTTCATTGCTTAAAAAAAAGAGCCAACCTCTTTTTATTCTAAACCACTGCAGCTCTCTTAATGTAAAAACTGTGACTGTGTGTGAAAACTTAGCATTATTCTTCCCAGACCCAGCTGTGACTGACTTATATCAAAGGGTGTTGAAGTCGACCTCTCTAAGGACTGTCATGGAGAAATTTCACCGACAGGGTGAAACTTGAAAAAGCTGTGTTTATTAGACGGACATATTTCTGTGTCATATGCCAAAAAACAGGTTTAAAAAAAATAACCAACACACCGGGGTTCGATGCTCGACTCTAAGGGTCTTCTTCAGACGGTGCTGAGGTTTGCCGAATTACGACCACAAACACAAACCTCCTAAATCTCAGCACTGGAAGGTCTGAGAAGAAGACGCTTCTGTAGTTTTAACAGCCGCTAGTACAGAAAATGTCAATGAAAATAAATACAAAAACCGAGGAGTCATGAGTTTAACTGCTTGCATGAAATTGCATTTATCGTCCATGTTGGGTTTTGGGTTTTTTTTGTGAGAATTCTGTTTTTAATTGGATGGGTTTCTTTTTTGGTTTTTCTTCATGAACTTCATGAACTCTTTAGTGTTTATCAAGTGGCTGTGGAGGCACTGTAATACGTGTTTTCCTCTGCAGCCTCCTGCAGGAAGTTCCAGCACTGTTCTGGTCTAAGTGGAGGTTTAGACCATCCGAAACGTCACAGCACCTCTGTTATTGGGCTAAAACCTTCTGATTTCTTTCTGACGAAGGAACATTTTAAAAATCTGTTTGAATCACCTCGATCAGTGAGGGTTTCTTCTCCCTCGCAGCAGCTCTTTGTCTTTCTGCAGTTCGTGTCTCTTTCTGCTTGAAGACAAGCACACTGAGATGGATGTTATGTACACTGAGAGGGTAATTCTCTCATTCCAAAGACAAATAAATCGACTCCTCACTGAGTATTTGCACGGCCGTATCTGTTCGCAAAGGCTGAGTTTGCGTTGCAACTGATGTCACTGCAGATTTTTCCTTTTGGTCTGACTCAACTATCCTGTGAATCCCGACTTTCGACTCTACTTTGCGTCTCCAAAAGTGCCTTTAAGCACAAAACAAGTATTTTGAATTCTGTTGATGAGTTCAGAGAAAAGGAGATTTGTCTTTTCATTTTAAAACAAAACTGCAGTGCTACAGTATAATGGCTTCTAAAACCAGGGGTCAGTGTACAGTACACTACGTCACATGTACGCACTAACAAATGTTTTTGTTTTTTTGTTTAATGGACACTTTTTCTCCTCTACGACGGAAACACGATTAATGACTGGACAGTAAGAAGTTGTTGTGAGCCAGATGAGAATTTTTGTCATCATTTTTAAAAATTTGACAACGTTTTCTCCTTTATGGGAGATGCATGCTAAACATCCATAGTTTTTGACAAAAGTTTGACAGGAAATACACTGTATGGACAAAAGTATTGGGCCTTCTACACATTAAAGCTGCAGGAGTCTTTATGACGTCTCATTCTAAATCCATAGGCATTAATGTGGAGTTGGTACCGCTTTGCTGCTATAACAGCTTCCACTCAATGGGAAGACTTTCTACAACATTTTGGAGTGTTTTCTAATGTAATTGTCGCCCATTGTGTTGGTCAGGGCTGAGGTCAGGGCTCAGTGTGAGCCAGTCACGTTTTTCCACCCCAAGCTCATTCGACCATGCCTTGATGGACCCCAAACTGTCCCCATCAAAGGGGTGGAACTGCTCCCCTGGACTACAGTACTATTACTATTACTATCTTACAATACCATTAAAAGGGAACGTGGATAGGACCAGTAGGAATAAAACTTATTACATTTGCTGATCTACTGTACTTGTACTTTAAATAGTTCTACTTTTTACTTTTAGTCTCTACTCTCTGCTTCCATTTGAATGCAAATATTGTACTTTGTGCTCCATGCCATTTACTTTAAAGCCTTAGTTACTTATTATTTTGCATATACAATTTATTGTCATAAGTAAAGTGGAACAGCGATATATAAGTAAGTACAAATAATCAACAGCTGGAATATTAAAATGATATGTACATTATTGATTCAATAATTATGATCCGGCAGGATGCATATTGTTAAAGTGCCATTCCACATAATGAGTAGGTTTACTTCAGGTGCTTTATATGTATTTTTATTATAAAACTTTTGCACTCTTAAGATGCTTAAGTAAGATTGTAAAGTTTACTTTAGTAAGAAGTCTAAACACTTTTCCAACACGTTCCTTCACCTTGTTTGTGCTCACCCCTGTGCCACACCTTTTAAAAGATCCTGGAAACACGTTAACATTAACTAACAGATTGATTATATGTACCTGTGGTAATGGGTCTGTGAAACACCTGAGTTCAATGATTAAGAGGCACAGCCCAATACTTTTTTCCATATAGTCCATATAGTTTTTATTGAAAAGACAAACTGGATCTTTAAAACTCAACAACAAATGAATTGCTTGATTAGCATGATATAGATTTACATGTTATTTATGACAGATAAGAAAAGCACATGGCCTCAGTTTTGTAGATTACTGTAATTTCTCCTGTTTAAAGTCACACAGTAAACATAGTTTAAGTTATTTGCAGGTAAAACAATGTCTTGTATGAAACCCCAAAAGTGACTTTTTAAAAAAGGAAAAAAAGAAGAATTATTTTTAAAAAATAAAAATTGATTTTATTTTGAATTGTTTCAATAATTGAGTGGTTTATACTGTAATTATTTAACAATATTGTTTATGTATTTAGTTAGGCTTTAATAATAACATTTTGGTCAGTGTTATGACTCTGTAGAATATATCAGGAATTCATAATGTGGAGGTCTTTGACCAAATAAAGAAGGCATACGTATATTCTATATTTACATTTTAAAGGTACTTGTTGTAAATTTATGTGTTTAATTAAGAATAGTTTAAAAACTTACTAAGGTTTCATCAGCAGATTGTGATAAAACTGCTACAATTTCATGTCCACAGGCATCTATATGATGCTATGAAGGGAAAGCAACTAAAGTTAAACTTGAGCTGAGCTTTGCTTTTGTGTAATACCATTTTGTATCACAAGATGGTGCAGTGAGTCACTGGAACCTTTATTTAACCAAGGAAGCGATTAGAAAGACTTTCACATTTACAGTGGCAACTTGGCACAAGGCACATCCTCCTCTTGTGAGCAATTCCCCCTGATTAAGTGAAAAGGGACAGGCTTAAATAACAGCAGCATGTATCAGAGAAACATCTCTAAACAACCACCGGTAAAATGTTGCCCCTGGTGGTGAAAGTTTTAGTCAGTTTTTACAGTGGCAATTACAAGAAGTACCTTTAATGTAAATTTTAAAAATTCTATTGTCAGTAAATTTGATTATTTTACATGAGTTACAGTAAATGCTGTGCTCCTATCATATTTTCTGATTAAAATTAAAAAGTGATGAAAACATAAAAAATACCTAAACTGAAATTATACAGTAAAGATGACCTTAATGTCCAAAACAATAGTTTGATTCATTTTTTTTCTATCACACTTTTTAGGACAACAAAAAGTCATTTAGGTGATAAAATCTTATGACAGCTGAATGTAATTAACTACCTGACTGATTTATTGATTGATATTAATATTTTCCTTTCTCTGTCTTAGTATTAACTCTCTTACAGCTTGGGTAGTTAAAAATTCTGATGGACTTTTTTGTGTTTTATAGGCAGAACAAATAATTCTGGAATTATTTGGCAGAATAAATAATGAAGATCTTAACCTCTTAACATCCACCAGGTCACCAGAGATCCCTCTGGGGTTAGAGGTACCGTTACTTTTCTTTTTTTTAACATCCAGTCCTATTTAGCTTTTTCTTAACTGTCTGCATTTAACTTATCTGCATTTGACAAGAATCGCTACACCTCCTACCTGATTGGTCAGGACTAAATCAAACTTTGCCACATTTGTCATTTCATGGCTTCTTTTCCATTTTCATAAGAATCACTCTTTCTCCGAAAGTATGATTTATTTATTTATAGCAATATAATGTCTAAAGCTAGGTTAGGGCAGGTTAACAACTAGGGCCTGGACTGCTTGTGAGTCTCCCTAACTTAATAGATTTTAATTCACTCATTTATATGAAATTGTCTAATCCTAAAAGTGTCACCATTAGCCTGGTGCATGTTAAGAGTTTAAATAGTTGCAGACCTAGTGTGATGACAGGGCAAAGAACAGCCTCTACTGGATCTCGTGCTTGTTTTTGTCAATCTACTGTTTCTGTATTTTGTGTATTCGGTTCTAGCGTGACATCGAAATTTAGTCTTTAAACTCATAAGCATAAGGCATCTTTGGACCTGCAAATAGCCTAATCCGTGCTTTGTGGGAGTCCAGACTGGTAAAAGGCAAAGAGCGAAAAGAAGGGCTGACCAGAAACTGTGTTGTCCTGTTGATCTGCCGCGTATGCATTCAGTCTGACCTGCAATAATACCAGTGCAGATCCAGCAGCAGCCATAAAGGGGGCCCTGTTTCACACGGGGTAAGGGCTGGACAATCACCACCTCTCTGCTCTGGTTCAGTTGGGGACGTTCAGTCGAGTTCATCACAAACATTTTGACAATCTCACCAGGCCTGTTTTGCATCATGTATTTATGACTGATTTCCTTTAGGGTTATTATGAGAGTTGGAGCCTTATATTGCCAGTACTATGTTGATGTCAAAGATGTTGCTATTACTATTAGAACCTTGTTTTTGACTATGACGTAGTTAGTTGAAGTGTTTGAAAGGTGTGTAGCCAACCATTGTGACTAAATAAACTGCAGTGTAAATGTGCAAGACAGAAACAAGCTGCCAATGTTGTACCTTGTAAATGGAGTTTTCTGTGGTTCAAAGTAAATAGCTATCATTTAAAAACTGCGCTGTGATTGTTCTCATATTTTTACTTTAATTTTTTTTTTTTTTGTGAATGGTGATTGTGTTTGCTAAAAGTATAAAGCCTCCTGTAATGCCTCTGTACTCTCTAATAGGCCGATGCATGCACGTTAAATCGTTTTGATCTCATTTGACCAGCAGATGTAATCACAAGGGAGAGTCGCGCTCTCAGGCCGTTAGGGGAATCTGAGCTGAGTCCTCGTTTTAATCCGCTCTGACGAGTGGATGAGGCAATTAATAAGCTAGAGCACAGATATTGGGTTTCAACTGTGAATGATTTATCAGACTGTAGCTCGAGTCCCATCAGGACCCATTGAATACTTTTCCTTTGAATGTTAATGCTCACTGACATGAGGAAAAGTACAGTGCCATAAAACTGCTGTGTTCTTTTATTTTTTTACTACAGAGCATGACAAGAAAGTTGATTTCTAATGTTTTTCCTTTCTGACCTGTATTGTACTGTTTGCTGGTGAAACTACGGGGCTCAGCAGTCTGTGTACTGATGGCTGAATGTAAAAGTAACTTAAAGCACGCTGCTGTGAGCCTGCTTCTGTCTGCTCAAGAGCTCCTTTTCAGTTGATCTCTCCCACTGCACACTGCCATTTATCTTTTTTTTTTTTTTTTTTTTTTTTTTTGTGTGCCTCTTTTT
>VUQH01071564.1:0-11848 GCA_015106775.1 Etroplus canarensis | reverse complement strand
CTTCTGACTCTATGCAAATTCTCTGTCTTGCTGTGTTACTTGGCTATAAATGTCTGACATCAGACTGTGGAGTGAAGTTCACTTCATGTCACTGTTATCAAAAACATGTTTTCTCTTGTTCTGTTCATGCTCTTAGCAGCTGGAAGTGAGTCTCTATAAATTTATAATATATATATTATATTATAATATTTATATTTATATATAATTTGATAATTTGTCATGTTTTCTTTCTCACAACAGGTGTGAAGTGTGAACAACTGACACAGCCACCCTCTGTGACTGTGCAGCCAGGTCAATCTCTGACCATCAACTGTCAGGTCTCTTATTCTGTTAGCAGCTACTGGACAGCTTGGATCAGGCAGCCTGCAGGGAAAGCAATGGAGTGGATTGGAGATGCAAAGGTTGGAAGCACACCAGGATACAAAGATTCACTCAAAAACAAGTTCAGCATTTCCATAGACTCCTCCAGCAAAACGGTTACTTTAAATGGACAGAATGTGCAGCCTGGAGACACTGCTGTGTATTACTGTGCCAGATTCCACAGTAACACAAACCATGAGTAGACTTAAACAAAAACCTCAGTGCTTGAACAGTTGTAACATAAAGCCACCACAGGAGGAGCCCTCAGACCACTGATGCTATGAAGACCAGTTTACTGTTAAAGAGCACATTTAGCAATGATAGGGTGCGATCCTAATAATATAAAGAATTCTTTAAAAAAAAAAAGATGATCTGACTCATGACAGCTTTCTTTGCTGTTAATGCTCTTATGTGAATTAAGACAGCACTGACGCATCTTATTTCCTAAAGGAAAACACATTGCGTTAAAATATAAATTATTTTTTTTTAAAAAAGGCATTTTAATTTAATCTAGGCCTCAGCAAAATTGGATCCTGCATGTTAAAGGTGCTCTTTTTGCCAGATGGTACTACGGTGACAGTTTGCCATATCTTTTTCCTTTCTCTCACCAGTCATGTTTAGACATAAAACTATTTGCCTGAAGATCTGAGCTGATGTACAGCTGTTAACATCATTACCTCACACAATGAAAATGAACTCCACCCTCTGTGTTTAAATGTGATGTCAAGGGTTGCGTAGACAACAGGTGGTAGAGTAAAATCCACAATCCAAATCATTAATGTAATATTAAGCCATAATCATACAGTCAGCAATCAGCAGGCAGCATACATTGAGAAGCAAGAAAATGGCCCTGCCTTGCCTGCTGCCACTCCCTGTATCCTCCAGAGCAGCCCTGTCACAGTGTTGGCGACTCCTGGGAGGCCAATCAAGACTGCTAGAATCCTTTACTCGAGCCCCCATGGACTATTATTTAGGGATGCTTAGGAGCTATCCCTTGAGGGGAAGGGAGGCTTTCATCCCAAGGTTCTGAGTTTTGTATTATGGTTCACTATTTGGAGACTTGGCTTCCTTATTGTGCCTAGCTTCTGAATTATTCAATGTTTATTTAAAAACAATATTTCCTGCTAGTGTTTGGATTTACCTGTCACCTAGGGTTTTAATTTATATTCCGATATCTTAAGCCTTTAGTTGTTGTTGTATCCGCTTCCTGGGTTTTGTTTGTGTTGGTGTTTCTAAAATTGTTTCATGCACTCAGTATTTATTTTTCTGTTTTCTCTGAGAGTTAATAATTCATGTGTTGTGTTTATGTTCATGTGTTGTCTCCCTATTTCAGTGATGGCTCATTTCCTGTTTTATTCTGTTAACTAGTTTCTTTAGGTCCAGCTGTATCTCATTACCCTTCTGTGTTCAATTCCTAATCACCCTTCTGTGTATAAATAGTCCTTTCTTCCTCATAACCCTTATCAGATCATCTCTTGTCTTCCTTTTGTGCCATGTCTCAATTGCAAGCTTTGAGTTTAATGCATGTATTCTAAATTAGTTATGTTTTATGGATTTAAACCTTAAATGAGGTTTGTTTTAAGTTCACCCTTGCTTACTTAAGAGTCCTGCGTTTGGGTCTATCTCCTTCCACTGCTATCACAGTCAGTGACAACTCCTTTAGCAGGAAAGATGTCATTCCCAGCCTTCATGCTTTTGCTTGAACATTTTTTTTAAATGTTGCTTATTTTTATATAAGAGAAAGATGCTTATTTTATTGCTCAAGACAACCAATGATAATGATAATGTATGTATAACACATTTTTTTATTGGGGTGTCTTTGATATAATGGACAGAAAATTGTGTGTTCAACTTTTGATAGCACATTCTGGTGAGGAAACTTCATGTAAACCAGATTGTAATTTGAACCATAAAGTTTTAGGGAAAACAGGGATAACTGAAAATAAATAAATGATTTTAGGCGAAATTGCCAGATTAATTGCTGTAATTCATCCACAGAGAAATAAAGGTTAGTTGGTCCGTTTTGTATTGCTTTAAGCAATGAAGTGAATTTAAGGTTAACCTTTAAGGTTAAGGTTAACTGTGTGAAGAGAGTAAACATCCCTGCCTGGTCCCACTGTGAAAAATGAAGCTTTGTGAAATCAACAGTGCTCTTATCCTGTTAATAAATGTATCCCCCCCCACCCAGACCCAAAGTTTTGAAGTGCTGTGAATCAACTAACTTACTAATTTTTTTCTACATTAAGTGATAGAATTATGGTATTTTTGATGCTGTGAGCGCTGCATTAAGTTGAATAGTTTGAATGCTGCAGGGTGAGGAACTCAGTCATCCGGAAGGGGCTCAGAGTAGAGCCGCTGCTCCTCCACATCGAAAGGAGCCAGTTGAGGTGGTTCGGGCATCTGATTAGGATGCCCCCTGGATGCCTCTCATTGGAGGCGTTTCGGGCACGTACCTCTGAGAGGAGACCCCGAGGAAGACCCAGGATATGCTGGAGACTTACATTTTAAAGCACAATAGCATCCATATTTAAAATGAATATGACCATAGTGTTATTTCTACTATTTAATAATATTATAGATTTATGTAAATTGAGCTTGTGTCAAGTCTAATATTGTTTTTTTGGGTTTATTTTTTTTTTTTCAAAATTAAGCAAACCTTTGAAATGTAAATTGAAAAGGCACAACGAGGTCAAATTAGTTTAACTTCAGCTATGTTCTCTGTAGTCTGATTTTGGTTCTGGCATATAAAAAGATGTAGTAGTCTGACAAAGGATGGTGATGATAATTCATTTTCAGCAGCTCCACTATGGTCTGGTTCAAAAAGTTTTCTGGAAAAGGAGCAAAATGGATAGCTTATATTGGAACTTTGACTTATCCTACCTGTTATTCACAAACAGTCTAAGGTAAATTTATCATCTCCAAAGCAAACTCCAGGATGAAGGTCCATCTATAGATGAACAGTTTGAGGGCCAAAGTCACAACAGCTTATCACTGTGGCTGAGAGACAGTAAAAAAAAATAATTCAAGTAATTTTTATTTTTGAATATTTATGGAATTTTTTTCCATACAGGGACCTTTAAATGAATATACATTTTTAAAATATTAATGCAATATTTCTTGCCCCATGGCACTCTATTTAAATTCAGGTTTACATTTTCTTAATCAGTTGCCTTAAATACAGTATAGTTAGTATTAATCAAACACATTTTTTAGTGAAGTTTCAAATTCCTCCTAGTTTCATCAGAACAGAGGCCATTTTTTCTGTGGTCCACTCTTGCACCACATTACAAAATAACATGAAACCACTTTCAAAAGCTCAAATTATTGTGAATGTGTCACTAAATATTATTTATAAACAATATCAACAAATAGCTTTTTAACATGTCCTGTTATGATGACATTCACACTGTGCTGGATTAAGAGGTCAACATCAAAGATCATTTTTAAGAAACTGCTTAATTCATATTTACAATAGTTTTATATCTTATAATGTGGAATACTACAGTTTTTTTTCCAAATAAAAATGCAATTTTTTTTCTTCAAAAAACTGAAATAGGCCCCCACAGAGAATGATTTTTCCACTTTATGACTAAGAATTCTGAAAAAACTGTTTCTCTGTGAAGTATGTCAGCTACAGCTGCACAGAGAGAACCTGTATTATGTGTTGAAGGCAGCATTATGTGGACTCAGTTCCTTACCCTACAACTAAGAAGGGCACCACACATCCTGGTCACTCCCCATCCAAACCAGAGCCATGTAGCAGATGATTCAGGACAATACATGTTTACACCAGTAGACTGAATAAAAGGTTCTCTCCCAGAGCTGCTGATCCATCCCACTCCTCTCTTTCCTGACAAAGTACCAATTCTAATAATTATAAGGGACTACAAAGACACACACCGCTCTACATTCACCAGGTCGCTGATGAGCAGTCTTTACAATGACACACTAACCCTTATTGCCAGACTATTATTATGAAAATTGGCACAAGAAGACACTGTAAAACATTATGCTGCTATTACACCTTTATTTTATTGTACTTTAAATTCTGCTTTTTGTATTATGAATTTTTAATTACATTCTGCATTTTCAATGCTTCTATTGTTAAAACCTTGGCTCATGCAAGTAGCAAACAAGAAGAGTACACACAAAAAGATTCTATGTCCACTTAGTTTATTGAACCAACAATGTAATAAGATGTGGAAGTGTACAGTAGGATGCCAGCAGTGGACTTATAGGCTCTGTATGGTTGACTGCAAATGGCTGTAAAGTGTTGAATCACTATGTGCTGTGTTTATTTCAATGAGAGACACCATGCCAGATGGCAGGGAAGTTTATTTTGATTCTCACACTGAAAATACAATTTGGGGACACATTTGGTCAACCAGTTATTATGAGTTAAACACAACTGTGTCAAGATAATACAGCCACAAGTAGAAATTATTTCTGATTGTTAAAAGAAAAGTGAAGAGAAAAAAACAGAACTTTTGAATTGTAGAGCAAAAGTCAAATAGAAAAAAGTTAATACAAGATGCTGTTTGAATTGCAATGCGAATAAATGAAAATGTATTTAAGAATTAAATTAAATAACTGAGAGGAAAAAAATGCCATGTTCACACATACTCCGGCCTTTCTGTGAGGAGGAGTCAATGCAAAACTTGGCTGTCTTAAACCTACTTATGCAACTGCAGTGAGGTTGACAGAAAAGGTCTCACCATTTGATAAGATGGATGTGTGGACAGGACTATTGTTTATCATTTTCTGGGCAGGTGAGGAGTTTACTGAGTTGAATTTGTCATCACTGACTTACACACTTAGAGCAAATGTGACCATTTTCTTTTATTGTTTTGACAGGTGTTGATGGTCAGTCTCTGACAGAATCTGAACCAGTGGTTAAAAAGCCTGGAGAATCGCACACATTGACATGTACAGGTTCTGGATTCACATTCAGCAGCTACTATATGAACTGGGTCAGACAGGCTCCTGGAAGAGGACTGGAATGGGTTGCCGAGATCCAAGTTACTAGCACCTACTACTCTCAGTCAGTTCAGGGCCGGTTTACCATCTCCAGAGACAACAGCAGACAGCAGGTGTATCTGCAGATGAACAGTCTGAAAACTGAAGATTCTGCTGTTTATTATTGTGCTCGAAGGCCACAGTGACTGACTCTGCCTGAGCAGCTGCACAAAAATCCTGCACCACTTATTTCAGCTGTTTAATAGAGCCATGGTTCCAGGGTTTTTTTTTGTTGTGCATTTGAGTTTGGGTTTCTGTTTAGCTTTTTTCTAATTCTTATTTTAATATTTTGAGTGTTCAATTCTTGTGTTTATTTTACTATTCTTGGAAAACTTTTTTAGTTTTGTGATATCTTTGGTTTGTCTGTGTGTGCACTGTCATGGTCCCCTGCCTCCTGGTTGGCTCTGCCGTGTGTGTCTCTCTCTCTCTCTCCTCTTCCCCCTTGCCCTGTTTTTTCCTATCTTTGCAGAAGGCGTGGCAGGTTGATGGGCAGCCGGCATGCTGACCCAGTTTTGGGATTGGGCACACCTGGGAGGCTGATCAGACGCACCAGTCCTGCATGTGCTCATTACTGGGTGCCTGACTTAAGGTGGCTTAGAGCGCTGCTTTAGCGCTAGATCATTGAGGTTCCCTGAGGAAGCCTTTAGCTCTGTTCTCCCTTTGTTCCTGTCTGTTACTTGCTTCTATGGATTCAGCCTGTTTCCTGTGAGCTCTGGCCGAGCTCACCCCTGCCCTCTGTTGACCTTGGAATAATAAATCTTGGGAACTTTAATTCTCAGCATCCAATATGGATTTAAGTCCAGCACCCACACCTAGGCCATGACATGTCTGGGCCTGTCTTTCCTTGTACAGTTATGTCTGCAAAGTTTTGGGGAGCATGTTCCTTCTCTGTCCCTGTTCTTTGGATTACTTTTGCTTTTTATTTTTTATTAACTTATTTGGATTATCTTTCTATACTTAAGTTATCTGCATTAAACCCTCACTTTTTGTTGAATTTGTCTGCCTTCTGCATTCTTCATTTTGGGTCCTAAGTTCATTTATACAGTACTTGATTGTCACAAATAGATTCAATGTCAGAGCACTGGTTATTTTATCTGTAGTTACTGCTGTTTTAGATTGATTTGAAAAAGCAGCAAAAAACATCATCATTACCCAGCAACTATAACTCTGAAACACACGAATTATCACATCATCAAAGCCAAAGGCAACACAGCAGTTTGATTTCTAAAATCACTGCCATGGGTGTAAAGTAACATAAACACATGAATGTAACAGAAAAATAACAGGATACAGTCAAAAGCAAGTTTCACATGTACTACAGTGTTTCAGACAGATGTACCGTCTCCAGAGACGACAGCAAACAGCAGGTGTATGAATGAACATTTTGCTGTTTGTTAATGTGCCTGTCACTCACAGTAACTGAAGTTGTCAGGATACTAATATGCTATAACAATAAAGTAATGCCTTTACTATAGCCACTATAGATACTGGCTAAATTGTAACTGACCCAATACACTTTAATGATGGAGTATAATGTATAGTTAGTACACATTCGCTATATTAAATATATATTTTTTTTAAATTTTATTTGTTTTTTTAGATACATATTACTTGTCTTCATTGCTATGGTATGTCACTCTTTCCCTTCATGCCCAAGACGTTTATTCCCCTTGAAATGTAGTTTTTAATTAATAAATAAGTGTTCTGTAAGTCTCTGAGAAATCAAGTAGTATACTTTGGGAATGCCAATATAAGAAATTTTGCTAAACTAAAAAACAAAAACAAAACAGAAAAAGTCAAACAAGCCTTAAGTGGAATCCATTCATTTATTTTTAAATTTTTACCTCATAATTTGAACTCAGTGCTCTCAATCCACCAGTTTAAGGAATTCCTTCAAACCCAATACACCGCAACATCTATTTTAAAAATGTAATATATTAGTTTATATCTTAAATGCAAGTTAATTGGGCCCCGTAAAGGGCCCATGAGAAAAGTTTGGAGACTGGAGGCTGAGATGGTTTGGACATCTTCAGAGGGATAGAGGATATACTGGACAAAGGATGTTGAAGATGGAGCTGCCAGGCAGGAGGAAAAAAGGAAGACCACAGACAAGATTTATGGATGTAGTGAAAGAGGACATGCAGAGGGTTGGTGTGAGGGAAGAGCATGCAGGGGGAAGGGTGAGATGGAGGCAGATGTTCCGCTGTGGCGACCACTAACAGGAGCAGCCAAAAGAAGAAGAAGAAGAAGAAGAAGAAGAGTTCTTCAAGCATATACTGCCTTTGTGATTTATACACAATGCTGCCAACTCTTCTCACATAGATTATAGCATGGCCTCCAGTCTGTCAAACAGAACAGAGTTCCACCAGATTCATTAAATAAATCACATAAGGACTGACAGTCTATTTGTGACATTGCCTCTTTTGTATCTGAAAGAACAACTGAGGTTGCAACTAACTGTCCCACAAATTCAGTAGTAGATGGTTTGAAGCTTAATAGCACTGTTAAAATAGTTATGATTTTGGGGTTATTTATAACCATTATAAGTTATGGAAAATGTAATTGTAAAGCTTGTAAATGTAAATTAGAAGGCAGCAGTCTTTGTATATCACTGAAAAAGCATGATGAGCTCAAATTACTTCCAAAATGTCCTCTAGCTTTGATGCTATTGCTGAAAAATCAATCTTGTGGTGGTATTTTCACTCTAAAAAACACAATACCAAACCTTTGGCTGCTCTCTTGTCTTGTCCCCCATGGGGTCACCCCAGCGGATTAGCCCACATGTGTAATTTGGTAGAGGTTTTGCATCAGATGCCCTTCTTGACACAACCCTCCATAGCAAGAGGGGCTTGTCTTCCCACCTGGAATTGAACCAGTGCCCTTTTACTTGCAAAGTGAATGTGTAAACTGCTACACTACAGGGACACCATTCTAAAACATGCCTAAATACTCTGACAATTGATGAAAATAATGCAGAATCTTAATCACTTCATTCAGTCAGTGGTGCAGCATGAGTGATCTTTGAGCATAAACAGTCAGTTGTATCACTGGTTATTCAGTGAATTATATGGAACAGGTTTTTTGTTTTAAAAGGATAAAAAATATATAAACTGAAATAAATCAAATGTGTGATGCTCTGAGAATCATCTGCTGGAGCAGCAGCTTTAAGGAAAAATATCAGCAGACAGAGGACATACCATTATACCCATTACAAATTACACTAAACATCGGAATAATGTGTTCAGTCCAGTAATGTAACACAAACACAATGCTGCACTCAAAAGCTTAGTGAGAAGATGGCATTTAAAAAATTCAAATATTGACCCATTGTGGCCATTTGTTTTTCTTTTATTTTATTTAATGTGTGAGTGAGGAAATACTGCTTCTTGTGAAAGAATTTACTGAAGAACAGAAGGTAAAATACTCAGTGATTTACAGTAAAATCAATTATGCAGTGCGAAAAGTGGTGAGGTATTGTTACTGACAGTTTTATCATTTTTTAATGTAAAGAAATACTGTTTATGGTTTTTGTACAGAAAATGAATTCATTATTAGACATGACTATAAACTATTCGAAATATTGCATGTTATTTTTTCTTTTCTAAAATAGTTTGAAACTGTTAAATTGAGCTTTTGAATGTCAAATTA
Organism: Etroplus canarensis; assembly: GCA_015106775.1. Taxonomy (NCBI): domain Eukaryota; kingdom Metazoa; phylum Chordata; class Actinopteri; order Cichliformes; family Cichlidae; genus Etroplus; species Etroplus canarensis. Next base: position 2,824 of record VUQH01071564.1, on the reverse strand, counting down.
CTTCCAATTTAAACCTGTAGAAGGAGGTCTATGCAAAGTTTTGCTTCCTTATAAACACATGGTCACACTCTCTCATTTAATTTGCCACAGAACTACCCAGACACCTTTTTAATTTCACAGTGCTGTAAAAATATGATCATGATTTCCAGTAGTTTATTCTTTATTATTTGTTTCCATGGTAAGAAAATAATTTCTTCCTTAAACACTGAAGGCATGTTTGATAAATGAGTAAGATTTTATTTTTTTTAAATCTTACAGGAGTTTGGAGTGAGATCAAACTGCAGCAGTCTGCCTCTGAAATGAAAAGACCTGGGGAGACAGTGAAGATGTCATGTATTTTATCAGGTTATAGCCTGACAAGCTACAATATTCACTGGATACGACAGAGGCCTGGCAGAGCTCTGGAGTGGATTGGGTGGATGAACACAGGAAGAAATTCTGCTAGCTATGCAAGTTCTTTTCAGAGTCGTTTCATCATGACTGAAGAAGATTCCAGCAGCAGTCAGCACCTCCAGATCAAGAGCCTGACAGCAGAAGATTCTGCTGTTTACTTCTGTGCTCGACAAAGCACAGTGACTGAAGCTAGAGGAACAGCTGCACAAAAACCTCTTCATGTACGGACATCAAATAGTCATGTAACCTCAAAGACTTCTGGGTTTTCTCCACACATTCAAAATAGCTTTCATGTATCCATATTTAGTTTTTCTATAAATAAATATCCATATCCATTACTCATAGTAATAATTCAGCTGTAAACAGATTCCCACTAAATGGATGTTGTACAATCCAATACACAGGATGAATTAAGTCTGAAATGACAATGCAGCTGGATAATTTTAAAAACAAACTTTTCCTAAAGATAAAAAGCAGAATAGCTGTACTAAAACCTCAAGGAGCCATGTGATTTCAATGACTCCTGGGTGTTCTCTTCAAAAGTAGAGAAATGTGATGTTCTTTTTTTGATTTTTTTGATTTTACTATTAACAGATGAGAAGATATCCAGATATCCATTACTGATTTGTTTTTTATTTATAAGTGTAATTAGATGGCAGTTTACAGTGCTGGATGCTGAGCAAAATGGTACTTTTTATGTAGTAGCCCTACATGAATATTTATCAATTCCTACAGTATTAATGCTAAATTAACTGTTAGATATACATTATTCATCCTAAACATTACAATACATCTATGATTGCTCCTCTTTACTGTCAAAACACATGAAATCCCTTCACATTTTTCAAGCTACAGTCACTGTATTCTGTATCAGCTCACTGAGTTAGTCTATATTATTGTTCAGATACCTCAGATCCACCATAACGATCACTGTATCGGCTCCAGCTCTGGAACCTTAGTTGTTTCCTCTGTAGATTTGTCAGGATTGCAGACTTAGCTTCAGGCAACAGAACCATCAGAAGAATCAGCTGGTGAAGACTCTTCAGTCCCAACAGTGTAATGTGACATTAAACCACTAAAATATTGCAAAAATAGTCTTTGAACATCATTTAAATACTGAAACGTATTACAGAAAAAAAACTCAAGAAATTATTTAAATGATCTTCTTTTTGCTATTTTGCTGTCATATTTGACTTTAAAAGATGAGCTTATAGTAAACAAATTCTCATTCGCCATTTGCCTCCTAATTACCCCCTTCATTGCAGCAGCTGCTCACATCAGAACAATATTATATAGTGCTTTGAAGAAGATGATGTAATTATGGAATACAAAATGCATGTATTTACATAAAACTGTAAGCATATACAAGTGATCCTGAACAATTCTTCAGTTATGCAGTCACAGGCTCACATGCATTTTATCTGCCTTCATTGTATGTCAATATTTTTTATACGAGTAGTTAGTAGTAGTTAATGCACTTACTTGCTGTTTTTCATCTCTTCATGTTCTTCTTTTCTGTCTCTAATATTGTTGGCTCATTACCTGACGCAAACCACCTTGAGATGACTACTGTTCTAAACTGAAAATATATTGATATATCATTAATTGACATAAGCACACAGTACTGATATTGTGACATACCAAAAAATATTTAGCCAATATTACGTGTGTGTGTGCATGTCTGTGCATGTGTGCGTGTGTGTGTGTGTGTGTGTGTGTGTGTGCGCCTTTCGACTGCTCCTTTGTATTCTCCCCCAAGGGGTTGCCACAGCGGATTAATCCGCATTGGTAATTTGGCAGAGGTTTTACACCGGATGCCCTTCCTGACACAACTCTCCATGGTGAGAGGGACTTGCGTCCTCACCTAGGATCAAATACAGGCATCTTTCGCTTGTGTTAATTTCATACAGTATTTTACATATTAAATGCAAATTATTTATCCTAATTAAAGGGCCCATGAGCAAAATATTTTAAAGAATATATTGCTGTTTTTGATTTAGACATAATGCCGCTAACTCTCCTACTTCATTTAGAATACAGTGTGGCTCCCACTGTGTAGTACAGAACAGAGTTAGATCAGATGAATTAAATGAATCATATAAGGACTGGCAAACTGCTGCAATGACCAAGTTAACAACAAGGCAGCTGGACCGCTATCCACCTGTAAATCTCTGGTACATCTTTTGTACCTTCTACCTGACTTTGTTCTTCATAAACTATCAGCAGCATCTCTTTTTGCTGCTGTTATTTTTTGCTTGTTTCTTTTGCATTAGATGGAACAGGTTGTATCAGATGATGAATGAAGAACATCTGCTGGAGGAGAGTCAATACAGAAAGAATCAGGAGACTGAGGACAAACCATTATTAATACCATGTAAATAATGTGTTCAGTTCAATAATGTGACAAACTCATGAGGTTGTGCTCTAAAAG
>VUQH01071560.1:7274-22670 GCA_015106775.1 Etroplus canarensis | reverse complement strand
CAACACCCCCCACCCACACACACACACCCCACACACACAAACACACCACACACACACACACACACCTCACCGCACACTAACACCGCGCACACACACACACACACCTCACCGCACACTAACACCGCGCACACACACACACACACCTCACCGCACACTAACACCGCGCACACACACACACACACCTCACCACACACACCTAACCGCACACACACCTAACCACACACACACACAGGTTAGAGTTTCTTCACACCAGAGGCTGCCGTGGTAACGTGGCATCAGGCCCTGATTTCACTCTTTCTGTCTCCTTCTCTTCTTATCCTTTGTTCTCCTTTGGTTTCTCCTCCCTTTCCTCCCACCTTGCTTCCTCTCCTTCCTCCCTGACTCCTCTTTTCATTTCTTCCTTTTCCTCTTGAACTTCTCAGTCTGTTTTACTCTCTGCTCTCTCGGTGTCTGTCCCGTCCTGTCGTTGTGCCCTCTCGTCTTCTCTTTATCCCTCACTTGTCTTTCTTTCTCATCTCTCTCTCCTCCATTCTCTTTCGTTCTCCTGTATCCGTCCACTTCTCCTCCTCCTTTTTCCACCTTCTTTGTCATTCACTTTTTCTTCCCTACGTTCTTGTACATCTTTGTGCACTCTCCTCTTCTCCAACTTTTATCTGATGGCAAAAAGAACGAGAGAATAAATCACCGGAGGAGTGAAGCGTGGACTGGGAGGTGGTTGGAAGCTCGCGGTCAGCAGAGGAGACACGATGACTGACGGGATCGTATCACACTGCTGAGCAGTGATGGAGAGCGAGGTGTGTGTGTGTGTGTGTGTGTGTGTGTGTTACATGTCCTCGGGGTGATAAACTCTCCTGCAGCAAATGGAAAATGACCTCAGTAAACACACACAGGCGTTTACTGCTCCTCACTGTTGTTCTAAAGGACCATGGCGTGTTTCTGACGCTCCTGAGTTGGAACATTTCATGTATCACTTCTGGTTCAAACAGTTTGGTGGGTGGCTGTGGCTCAGGAGGTAGAGTGGGTCGTCCTCTAACAGGAAGGTTGACGGTTCGATCGCTGGTTTCTCCAGCCTACATGCTGAAGCGTCCTTGGGCAAGATGCTGAACCCCAAATTTCTCCTGATGTGTCCATCAGTGTCTTTCTCTCCCACACATCTTGGACTGGTGATGAACCCAGGCAACAGCTGATGCATGAACTCCTTCAGAGTGATCATAGGTGTCTTGGTGTCCTCCCTCACCAGTCTTCTTCTTGCCCGGTCCCTCAGTTTGTGAGGACATCCAGCTCTAGGCAGATTTAGACACGCGTCCTACTCCCATGTCTTAATGATGGATCTGACTGGACTCTGTGGGATGTCCTGTGAGGTGGACATCTTTTTGTAGCATCTCCTGACTTCTGCTTGGAGTGTTGTTCAGTTGTAGCAGGAATCGTGGTGAAGCAGAGCCTGGACCTCCCAGACATCAGCTGTTTTCATCCTCCAATCACTGACTCAGGTCATCTCCATGTCACTAACTGTCACACTGCTGGAACCAACCAGCTGCACCTCTGCTGGATCAGGTCAGTCCCTTTAAAGAGGGAATATTTATGCTAACATTTGTATTTTGAATTAACTGACATTAGTTTGTAAAACTCTGTTTGGCCTTTTTGACAAGAATTAGCAAAATAAGCTTCTTTCATGTCAAAGTGAAAATTATATTGAGCCTGATTTAATTTATTAAAGCAATAAAAGTGTGAACCGTGCGGGGATAAAGAGGTTTGTAGTGGTTGTACGTACACAGTGGGTATTTTTACCGGCTTCCTTCGCTGGTTTGAAGCAGACTTTATTCATCAGTATCTTCCGGTGCTTGTGTTGCACACAGGTTCTACTGCACGCCTCTCACTGGGGTTCTGCTGCTGCGTGGCACAAGTTTTAAATCAATCTTTTCCAGCTGAGGAGCTTTTTGAAACTTTTCTTGTGATTGTACCTTTTAGCCTGTCCTCCCCCTGTCCCTCGGAGACATTTTGCTCTGCGTCATGAGCAACAGGTCGTTCTTAATTGACTTGCTGCCTGAAACAAAAAGTTAAAAGGTTAAACACTGAGAAACCTTTTCGAAGTCAATGAGGCTCTTTCAGCATTACTTTGACCTTTAGTTTCAATACGAGGGAAAGTTTGGTTTGCCGGGGGAGTCGGTAAAAAGACGGAGGCAAATCTGTCCTGACTTGGATGTAAACGGCAGCCCAGCTGTTAGGCTTGTAAATTCATGGATTAGAGAGCTATTAAAGACAAGGTTGCTAGTCCCACTTTTCTAGTGTGTTTCTTAATCATCGTTAATCGCCCGTGGATTTGCTTCCCATCACGGTAGTCCTTGTGGGCCGCAGGAAGGACAGCATCGCTAATGAAGCGCGGGAAAGCGAGGCAGAAGAGAAAAGGAGACGAGAAAAGACGCAGGACAAACAGAAGTTTGATCTGAACCTCTGCAAAGAGGAGTCATAAAAACCCCAAAGGAAAGCTTCACAGGTAATCAGAGCGACGTCTGAGTGGAGGGACAGAGAAGAATCTAATGTTAAATGTTTATGACAGACTGGAATAATCTGTTTCACAAAGTCATCAGTACTTTGTTCTCACATCGTCCCCTGATGGACAGGCGTCAGGGCTTTTGGCTGAAAGGTTTGAAGGTCTTTCTGGACATCGCTGTGAATATCAGGAAATAAGCCACAGCAAGAAATCATTTTTTCTGATTTTAGTTCTCTCCTTAAATCTACCTCAGTCATGTGAGTGTGTATTTGCAGGACTCTATGCAGCCACCATGATTCAGCAGCTTTTAGCGCCACCTTCAGCAGGAACTTCGAATGTCTTCTGTATGACTGTCAGCCTCTCACAGGGTTGCAGAGGAGTTTTGTCCCACTCTTCTTTACAACTTCAGTTCAGTTCATTCATTCATGCACAGCTCCCTGAAGGTCCCACCACAGCATTTCAATGGGGTTGAGGTCTGGACTTTGACTGGGCCATTGCAAGGCCTTGATCTTTTATTTTTCAGTCATTCTGTTGGAGATTTGCTGCTGTGCTTGGGATCGTTGTCCTGTTGTTTGGACCAAGCTTTAGCTGTGGGACAGATGTCCTCACATTTGACTCTAGAATACTTTGGTATTCAGAGAAGTTCATGGTGGACGTGCCCAGGTCCTGTGGCTGCAAAACAAGCCCAGATCATCATCCCTCCTCCATTGTGCTGACAGCTGCTGTGCATTATGGTCCAACATGTCCTCTTTGGTCTGGTCTGGCCAAAGGACATTGTCCCAGAAGTCTTGTGCTTTGTTCAGATGCAGCTTTGCAAACCTAAGCTGTGCTGCCATGTTGTTTTTAGAGAGAAGAGGCTTTCTGCTGTTTCTCCTTCCAACAATCCATACTTGTTCAGTCTGTTTCAGGTTGTTCTTTCATGCACTTTAATATTTAACATGCTAACTGAGACGTGTAGAGTCTCAGGTGTAGCTCTTGGTTTTTTTTTTCTTTCTTTCTTTTTGCACAGTCAGAGACTTGGGAGTTAACTTGCTGAGAGGAAACTGCCATAACGCTGCTTTCATAGAGGTGCTCATGATGGCTGATCAGTTGCTCAAGGGTTTGATTAGTGGCAGCTGGCTGCTCCTTATGCCTCTGATGGAAGCAGTATGGGTGTACTAACTTTTCACAGGGCTGTGGAGAAGACTGCACTGCTTCACGTGTGCCATCCATGCCTGACTTCAGTTCTGCTGTAGATGGGTAGCTCTTTTAATCCACCTCAAAAAGCTGTGACTGGATAGCTGTTTATCAGAGGAACGCCGACATGGACCACGCCGGGCCACGCCGGGCCATGCCGGACCACGCCACGCTGGGCCACAGATCTGCTGAGTCACCAACCAAATGAAAGCTATGATTCAGGAATCTGCAGCCGGACCAGGACTTCTCTGTTCATGTGGGCTTAAAGGCTAAGGTTGAAAGTTTGCTTCCTAATCCTGAACACAGCAGAACAAAAGACTGATTATGTAATAAATGGCACTTATCAGATCTGGAATACATACACGCCAAGAACAAGTGAGTCAGTACAATAACGGCCAGCTTGTGGCCAGGATGGTCCCCCCTCAGGCTGGGTTTAATATTCCCGTTACTTGGTCTTTAAAATCCAGGCAGGTTTTTATTTCAGCTGTTTTGTAAAACCTCTGATACCAGGAAGTAGTTCTTCACCGTGTACCTGCTGCGCCGCCACCGTGCCATCATGTTACGATAACAGTAAGCAAACCTGAAGAGACTTATTCATCCAACCGTGTCACCACATTTAGAGAACAAATAGGAGCTGAGGGTCCTTGAAGGCTTCTGAGGTTATAGCAAGAAGTGGAAATGAAAACAGTTCGGATTTCAAATTCAGCGATGCAGATTATAAAAAATGAGAAGCTAAGTCTGAGACTTGGAGGAATGGTTTAGTACGATTATAGCAGAACTTCATAAAAAATTACAGATCAGAGCCTTGATTTAGTTCAGGCCACAGCAGTTGCTTGGTAGGATCGATGTTTCTATCAGCTTCCACGTCAGAGAACTGACCGGTAGGTAGGAACTTTGAACCAGAATCCAGCAGCTTACACAAATACAGCCTGCACAGTAAATACAGAGAACACATAATCTAAAGGTACAATATCAAAAATAAGACATAGAGAAAGTACAGGTGCCTTACGTGAAAGGTGAACTATAAAAACAGGTTTAGTGGGGTAAAGGCAGGGTTGTTAGGTGGCAGCGTTTCACCCTGCACTTGTGTGCTGCGGTGAAGATCTGGACAGGCTGTGGAACAAAGGACTTCTTATATAGATAGTCACATGATCTACTATATGGACAAAAGTCCTGGGCCTAGAAATTCCACCATCAACTGAAAATGGTATTGGTGCAAAGTGAAAGCGTTTAGGAGCCACAGCAAACAAAGCACAGGGTGCTGAGGTTGCAGAGTGCATACAGGTCATCAGTGACTGCAGAGTTCCAAACCTTCTCTGGCATTAACATCAGCACAAACACTGAGCACCGGGAGCTTCATGGCTGAGCAGCTGCATGCAAGCACGTTGCCAAGCTTCAGGTGGAGTGGTACAAAGCTCACCACCACTGTGTTCCAGTGTTTCTGTGGAGCGATGAATCACGCTTCATCTGGCAATTTAATTGATGAGTCTGGATTTGGTGACTCTCAGGAGAACCTGACTGAACTGTGCTAAGGGTAAAGTTTGGAGGAGGGGAAATAATATGGGGTTGTTTTGGGGGCTTGGCCTGGGCCCCTTAATTCGCTTAAAAAGGATTAAAGCTTCAGGTTATTAAGACATTTGGGACAATTCTGTTTCTAACTTTGTGGGAACAGTTTGGGGAAGCCCGAGTGCACAAAGCAAGCTCCATAAAGACATGGTTAGAGGAGTTTGGTGTGGAGGAACTTGACTGACCCACACATAGTACTGACCTCAACCCCATCCAACACTCTTAGGATGAAGCCAGACCCTCTGATCCAACATCAGTGTGTGACCTCACAGATCAGACGCTCCAACATGTTGTAGAAAGCCTTCCGGAGGAGTGGAGGCTGTTCCAGCTGCAGAGGGACCAACTCCATATTAATGCCTCTGGATTTAGGATGGGAGGTGAGAGAAGCTCCTGCAGGTGTGATGTGTGGGTGTCCCTATACTTCTGTCCATATATGGAATGGTTTACACAGGAGGTATGATGTAATTGGCGTTGGTTGTTCCTGTTGAGATGATCAGATTTGGACGCTGGTGCTCCAGTCGTGTTCCTCTTCATTGTTCTGCCTGTTTTCTGCTGGTGATGAGGAGAAACTCCTCCTTTCACCTGTAGGATCAGCTCCTGTATTGTTTTCTTCACTCTGGTTTCAGTGGTTGCCATGACGACACAGCGAGCTGCAGCAGCAAGTGAAAGTAGCTGGACCATCATGCAGTGTGAGTGCAGTAAGAAAAGAAGCTGATGCTGACAGTGGAAACAGCAGAGGCAGTGGTAACCTGTCAGACCACACCCTCAGTGTCGGTGTTAAACTGTCCCCGTCAACATTAGGACGTAGTCTTTGTCTCAGCAGCACGTAAGACATCCTGTAGAGGACCACACCAAACAAACGGGTCTGCAGGTGAAGCTTCTACAGGGGAATGCAGGGAGATGAAATGTCAAATTATTTAACTTCCAAAGATGGTTTTCTACAGGTGAGGTGCACAAAGGTCATTCAGTGAGTGTGACCTTAAACAGACGGATGGACGGATGGATGGACGGACAGATTCAGGATTCTAACATGCAGTTGATGTAAAGCTGGACGAAACTGTGCTTCATGGAGGGACAGTTCATTAGGCTGTGCTGCAGTGACTGTAACAGAGCAGATCTCCTGATGTTCTCCACTGGTTAGTAAAATCCACCTGAAGGACCTGAACACTGATTTAACCCTCTGTGGTCTGACTGGCCGTCTGACTCCTTCTGATTTGATCTTTAAAATCAGCTTCAAAACGTTTCACCTCACAGTGTTCAGAACAGCCTGACTGTGTAACTTTATTTTAATAAACTGTATGAACACAAAAAACTCTGAAAATCACAAACATGTTTAATCATTTTTATAACAGAATGAAAATATAAAATGTTAATTTCGAAAACTTGCACATAAATTTTAAGAAACAACAAAGTAAAAGTAAAAAGTTTTTATTCAACTATTTACAAAACAGTGTGTTCACCACACCAGGACGGGACGGGACACAATGTCACAAATCTCTGTAAATCTCAAAACTCACTGTCTATGTCTCTCTATCTCTGTGTCTCTCTCTCTTTCGCTTTCTCCGTCCATCTGTCCGTCACTTTTCCGGGGGTCCAGGTTCAGCAGAGAAGCCCACCTCAACACCTCCTCCAGCTCTTCAGGGGGGACACCACGGCATTACCAGGCCAGCTGGGAGACGGTCTCCCCAGCGTGTCCTGGGTCTGCCGCGGGGTCTCCTCCCAGAGGGACGTGCTCAAAACACCATTTTCCCACCAATAGGAGGACGTCTTCCTATTGTTCCTGTTCGGCCTGTCAGCAGCTTTTGAAACCTGCTTTACGGTTTGACGTCTGGACGTTGGACACCCTGAAACTGAGACTTGGCGCGGCTGCGTCTTGCAGCCGCTTCCTGTGATTCGTGCACGTCTGTCGACCCCACAGAGTTCAAACTGGACATGATGACCAAGTGTTGGATCTGACTGAGAAACTGAAGCCTGGTTGGCTAACGATTACTCAGGAGTCCTTAGCCAATGGACACGTCCTGGTTTATCCTCAGAACTGGGACCTCGCAGTCATCAAAGTGTTTCCTGAGGCCACAGAGTGAGGAACACGAGGCTCTTTTTCTCCACAGACTTCAGTCACGTTCCTTTGTCCACCTGTTCCAAACGTCGCCCCTGCTGGACTTTAGATAGAATGCGGGTTTAAGACTCTGAGTGGATTTGAAGAGAAATGCCGCCTTGATGTCACCCTGTGCTGCTGTATCTAATGACAAGAACTGAATGAATAAAATATCATCGTTTTTGAGGGCTGCACAAACGATCGGTCTGCAGGCGTTACTTTCAGAATCCTCGGCTGCAGTCTGAATATTTCCAGAACCGTCTTTGTCCCCGCGTTTCCTCTCATTTCCGTCCCTGTTGGACGACCGTTTCTGCTGTTTGCCTTTTAAAAACCACGTTCTCCTTCAGTTTATTCTCTGCTGCTGACAAACCTGTTAGTTTCATCAACAGTGAAAATCAAACGACTGAGAGGGCAGACAGTGACATGTTGCAAAAAAAATAAAAATAAAAAATGCAGTCATCCTCCATGCAGGACGATAATTGATCTCACCCACAGCACCGCTCTGCTATAATTGGAGCACTCACTGTAAATGCCCTGGCCTCTGTCTAATTGCCTGGAAGGAGGTGGAGGTGGAGAATACTTGACAACCATTAGCGCTGATTGGAGATCAGCACCACAGGCGTCAACTTTGGCCGGTCGGGTCACAGCCCTCCGGATCATGGAGCAGAAGGTGACCTCAGTGTGTAATTTAAACATTTTCAAGCATCACTGTTTAGAAAACCAGAATCACAAAAGGTGCGAGTGTTCTGTCATCACAGGAAGTCCACGTTTGTCATGATGTGTTGGACTTGTTTTAACGTTTCTTCTCTGCTGTGCAGAAAGATGTTAGTGATGTCAGAGAAACTTAAAAAGAGGAAAGTGCAAATGTCCTGATGGCTCCCTGTCCTATCTGCAGCAGCTACAATTGAAGGCCGTGGTGCCTTTGTGCTCATGGGCAGCGGGACTAGGAGCCAGCTGGGTGGCAGATGATCAGGATGCCTCCTGAGCAGTTCCCTCTGGAGTCCAGGAGACCCAGAGCCAGAAATGGAGATTATATTCATCCTGTACGGCCACACCTCTCTGTCTCAGGAGGTAGAGCGGGTCGTCTTCCAACAGGAAGGTTAGCAGTTTGATCCCTGGCTTCTCCAGTCTATATGCCAAAGTGTCCTTGGGCAAGACACTGAACCCCAATTTGCTCCCGATGCATCCATCAGAGTGTGAATGTGTGTGTGATGGTTAAATGTGCTTAAAGGCACAGAATAAAGTGCTCTGTGTGTGTGTGAGAGGCTTGTAATAAAGTGCTTTGAGTGCTCAAAGTAAAGTGCTGTATAAGTACCAGAACATTTACTCACAGAATCCAGCTGTTTGATTCAGTCCCATTAAATCCAGCAGCTAGCCATGCAGTCTGTACAAACATGAGTGAAAGAATGGGTGGCGCTAAAGAGCTCACTGAATTCCAGCGTGGTACTGTAACAGGATGCCACCACTGCAACAAGTCAGCTGGTGACATTTCTTCCCTCCTGGATATTCCACCATCAGCTGGAAGTCTGAAGCATTTAGGAACAACAGCAACTCAGCCACCAGGTGTCAGACCACGTAAAGTTACAGAGCGGTCCTTTTCTGTCCAGTGCACAAAGTAAGTGCCATAAAGACATGCTTGGATGAGTTTGGTGTGGAAGAATTTGACTGGCCAACACAGAGCCCTGACCTCAACCCCATCCAACACCTTTGGGATGAACTAGAACAGAGATTGTGAGCCAGACCCTCTGATCCACCATCAGTGTGTGACCTCACAGATCAGACTCTCCAACATGTTGTAGAAAGCCTTCCCAGCAGAGTGGAAGCTGTTCCAGCTGCAGAGGGACCAGCTCCATGTTAATGTCTGTGGATTTAGGATGGGAGGTCAGAGAAGCTGCTGTAGGTGTGATGTGTAGCTGTCCAAATATTTTTGTCCATATATGGAATGGTTTACACAGGAGGTATGATGTAATTGGCGTTGGTTGTTCCTGTTGAGATGATCAGATTTGGACGCTGGTGTTCTAGTCGTGTTCCTCTTCATTGTTGTCTTGTCGTCTGTCAGGAAGGAATAAACGAAGATTTCCTGGAATCAATAAAATGGAAATATGAGGGTGAGGATACTGTGGTGTTGAATTAATTTTGTTGTTTGTATATTAAAATAATGACAGAGCGTCACTGATCATTGTGGTAAATATTAACGCTGAAGAAAATCATCATCATCCAAAATGCTGCAGAGACACAACAGAGACAGCGGCTAGGTGGTGCTGCCCTCTGTACGTAGCATCACATGGTTGGAGAAGTCGGCCTTTAGAAATGTAGCTGATGGAGAGGTTCACACTCCAACCCTGGGGTTCATCCTGCCTGCTCTTTGCTCTAAAAGCAGCAGCGCTTCACTGCCAAAGAGCCGCAGAGACGACAACCTGCTCGCTCCGTGTTCGCGGCCGGCAGCCGATGTAAGGGCGTGCGTGTGACAATTTCTCCCTTGGCAGCGATATGAGATGGATGGGAGATGGATAGGAGATGGGCTGACGTGTCGTTTGTCACTGAGCGAGTGGTGGCGCTGGGTGCTGTCATTTGTTTGGCTGGCGGACAGCGTGGCTGATAAAGCGGCAGTCTGACGGGGCTAATCTGATATCAGCCGGGAGAGCCAGGGAAACGACGCGGCACGCCGGGCGGTGACGTACAGGAAACGTGTCAAATCATCTCCCAGAGCACCTACTGTGGACCAGCACCTGCAGCAACCAGGGCCGGATCCTTAAACCCGACGCCAGAGGAGCGTGTGTGACTGGGGCTTTACTCAGAGAAGGTCTGGTGCTTACAAAGCTCAAAGCGTGGCACAAACCGCTGTCTCCTGGCTAACAACCATTAACCTCACATCTCCAAACAGGCGCCGTTTTCCTCTTTAAACAGGCCTGTTCTGTCCATGTCTGACACAACCCGCCTCTGAATGGCAGTATGTGGTGACCTGCAGTGAAAGTACGTTAGTACTTTGAGATCAGGGCTGTCTCTTCATTGAAAGGGTCCACAGAGACAGATTGGACGTTTCTTGCGAGACGAGCGTGAAGAGGTTAAATCAGCAGCAGCTCTTCCAGTGTCCAGAACAACCTGATTATTTGACCAGGAAGTTTGAGTGAGTCGAGGCCTTTTCTTACAGCATCTCTTTAGTCTGTGTACTTAGATTTGGGGGATTATCTCTGAACAGTAAAGTCCATCACAGAAATCAGACTTTTCTCTCACTCCATTCATTTAGATGGGGCTTTGTGTTGAAGGAAGGGACGAGGCAGATGTGTGGCCAGGCTTACCCATCAGGACTTTAACTTTAACGTTTAAACTGCTGCAAAACATTATTGAGCACGTGAAGGTGGATACGTTAGATCACAAGGCTTCAGCTGAGCTCCTGAGACTCATTTTGGCTTTGTTTAACCGTGAAGGCGGTCGTTGTTCAGCTGTAACCATCAGCGTCTGACCTCAGACTAGAATGACTGCAACAAAGCAGGTTCCTCCTCAGACTGAGGAGACATTGTTTCCAACTGGGAGTAAGAAATCAGCTGCTGCTTCGCTCAAACGCACACAGACCGTTATCATCATCAGGCTGTCGTCTTTTGCTATGTTGTTCATGAGAGACAGTCTCTTCAGCGTGTCCTGGGTCTGTCCCAGGGTCTCCTCCCAGAGGGACGTGCCTGAAACACCTCATGTGGGAGGCGTCCAGGAGGCGTCCTGATCAGATGAACCACCTCAGCTGTTCCTCTGGATGTGGAGGAGCAGCGGCTCTACTCTGAGCCTCTCCTGGAGGACTGAGTTCCTCACCCTGTCTCTGAGGGTGAGTCCAGCAGCCCTGTGGACAAAGCTCATTTCATTCTTTCATCATTACCCAAAGTTCATGACCACAGGTGAGGGTAGGAACGTAGATCGAGCGGTAAATCCACAGCTTTCCTCAGAGCTCAGCTCCCTCTTCACCACGACAGACGGTACAACGTCCCCATCGCTGCAGACGCTGCTCTGATCCGTCTGTCCATCCTCCCCTCACTCGTGAATAAGACCCTGAGATACTGGAACTCCTCCACTTGGGGGAGGACCTTGTCCCCAACCTGCAGAGGACAGTCCACCCTTTTCCAGCTGAGAACCATGGACTCAGACTTGGAGGTGCTCTTGGCCTCCTTTGCTGTTTCTTATGAACACGTTGTTAAAGTCCAGTGATAATCTGTTGGTGGTTACATTTCACCGTCAGCTACACATGGCTGTGGACTTGAAGTCCTCCACACTGGTGGATCAGCCTTACTAAAGTCTGCAGACTTTGTAGAAAGTGGAATACATAGAAAAATGGAAACACAAAGTCAGTCGACTAAATGCAGGGGTAGAATTCAGGAATACCAGCAGACGAACAGTGAAAACCCAGTTACAGTGAAACATGCAGCATCACGTGTACGTCTGCAGGACAGAGTCTGGTTTGGAATCTTAAATGAAAACTGGTGGACGATCAGAAACACACAGAGCCTTCCGTTAGCTTTACTAAGATAAGGCTTCAGTTTGGGTGTAAAAGGAACTCATGGCAGATAATGAGAGAACTGTGCCAAAAGCAACACATGCTGACGTACATGAGAACATAATTACATGAATTTATAGGGTATTTATATGCAGATATTACATGCATACACTTCTGTGGATATAAAGAATATTCCTCACGTTGACATGACGGCATCTTTGGGATGCTCTACTGGACTGAGATCTGGTGACTGTGGTGACCGTCTGAGTCCTGAGGACTCATTGTCATGTTCAAGAAACCAGTTTGAGCTCGGTGACAGCAGGTACTCAGGTAGGCTGTGGGGTTTAAAGGATGTTTGGTTGGCACCAAAGTGTGCCAGGAAGATAACAACCACCAGCAGCCGAAACTGCTGATACTCTACTCTACTGGATGGATCCACGTGTTCATGTTGGTCATGCCGGACTGGTTGAGCCTTTTTGAACTGTGGTCTCAGTTTCCTGTTCTTAGCTGGCAGGACGGGCACCCGCTGAGGTCTTCTGCTGCTAGATGTCATGTCATGTATTGATGTTCTGTCTGTCTTACCTTGGTTGTAATGTGTGGTGACTGGAGTCACTGTTGCCATCCTATCAACTTGATGGTTGTTCAGGGAAACCACAGTAGATCAACAGTTTCTGAAACACTGAGACCAACAACCACTTATAACACCTTCATCAGGTTGTCTTGGCATGTCTGCATGCTTAAACACACGGAGTTGCTGCCATGTGATTGGCTGTTCAGATGTTTGCGTTAACAAGCAGTCGGACAGGTGTACCTAATAAAGTGGCTGAGTGCATATTGTAGTGCCTTAAACTGCATGTACAGAAAACCAGATCTGATTTAGATCTGATCCATCTCCCCATTAGAGTGTTCTCCTGGGTAGCACAGCCATGCATCCAGCATGGCAGCCATTTTTACACTGCTCTCTGCAAGTCCAGAGTTCAACATCTGCATTATTGCTCCTGAGATCTGAGAGCAACATGACATTCTTAATTATCCATCACCAAGTGCCAAGTGTTTACTTATAGTTTTTTATATTTTCACTTTTTCTTTAATGAAATGGTTAAGAAACAGGTAAGATGCTGAACTATTACTGAGTGCTTCCAATAAAGAAACAACTTTATTCATCCCCTAGAAGGGAAAATTCAAATCAACACACACACACACAGCCTGCAGTGAGGAGGATCGGTGAATAAGGCTGCCATTTTGCAGGCGCCAATGAGAAATGTGAGGGGGTTCGGTGCCTTGCTCAAGAGCACCTTGACAATGCTTGGGGGGGGTGAGCCGGGATCGTTCTGGCCTCTGGTCCACCGTCGCACACATCCAGGGTGAGGTCTTGAGCCGGCTGGTCTTGGATGGCCCCCAGGTCTCGGTCCGGATGGGTCTTGAACCAGCGGCCGTCAGTAACCCCCCAGCTTCCAAGCGAGTCCTCTGACGCACTGAGCCATCGCCGCCCCCAAAATGTGATGAAACAAAAAAAGCTTAAGACGTGTTATAAAGTATTTATGACTCTCATGAGGCGAGGGTCACCAACGTTCACGACGTCTCACTGAGGAAGAGCAGGCTGAGCCAGAAAAATCAAATTCATTTCTGACATTTATGAAGCAGTTTCCACAGCCTGCCACACCTGTGTGACATGCTGTGAAGGTCTGACCAAATCCCAAGCCTGTGGAAAATTCCAAAATTAGCATCCTGACTTCCAACACGAGATGCTTGCGAGGTCTCATCACTCCACTCAAAGAATTCAGGTACAAAGTGCTGAGCACGTTTGGGATTCGCTGCGAAACAACGTGAACGGAATTCGTGTTTATTCGTCGTTGGGGTTCGTGGGATCAGAGCGGACACTCGAAGGAGTTCAGAAATGCATCAGAAGGTGACTTTAAAGACAAACTAGATGAGTAGGTAGGTGGAGAACTTGTTAGTGTCATTCAGCCGTACAGTGTGCACGTTAACAAGAAAACGCCGCTCGCAATAATAACTTGAAATGTACTTTTAAGAACCTCCTTTGTGATCGCCACCAAGGGGGCGCCACAGCAGATTAATCCGCATTGGTAATTTGGCAGAGGTTTTTATGCCGGATGCCCTTCCTGAGGCAACCCTCCATGGCCAGAGGGGCTTGCGTCCCCACCTGGAATTGAACCAGGGACCTTCTGCTTGTAAAGATGACCCATGTGGATGGGCCCGCTGTGGCGTTGGGCAGAATAACGGGAGCAGCCGGACATATGTTGGGTTTTCTTTAATGTTTCTGAGCTCACAGTGGGAGGTGTGCAGGACTGTGTTTAATTTAAATGTGTCCATAATAGTCCTGCAGGTGACTCAGTGCAGGTCTCATCACACAGTCCTTTGGACCCAGAGATATGTCCACTGTGAGGACTGTACAAGGACTGAAGAGCCGTCATGTCTCTTTTTGGACTGGCTGGGTAAAAAATGAATGAGACACATTTCTTTAATGTTTCATCACTTCTGCTCTCCGGTTCCCTCCTCCTGCTGTTACAAACCCCCTACTCTTCCTCAACGAAAACTTAGAAAACATAATCATGTGAAGAAACGGCGTGGACAGAACGGAGACAGTAATTCATTCAGGAGAATAAGCTGCAATCAATCCCCACGCTCGGATCCTCATTCCTGGGATTTCACTGGGGTTTTTTACATCCCTGCTGAGGACAGAGATTGTTCCTGTGAGCCGACGCACCACCTGACGCACACATGCAGTCTGTATGCAGCGAGAGCCTCTGGAAGACATGTCCCGCTCTCTTATTGTCTTCCCCTCTGTTGTTTTCTTCATATTTTTCAGGCTGTGAGCTTCAGTCATCCATCTCTGTCTCCCTCCTCATCACTTCCTCTCTCTCTCTCTGCCGTGCCACACGTTCTTGTAGTCTTGCTCACCCACTTTGTGCCTGACGCCGTTATCCTCGCTCTCTCGCCTACTCTGCCTCTTTCTCCCTCACACTCACTCCTCTCCTCTCTGCTTTGTCACAGTCCATCTGTCTGGTAACTCCACAGAGCAGAGACGAGTGGAAGCTGAAATCATTTATTCTAACTCAGGCTCAGGTGGAACATGGGTTTGATGTTTGTCAAGTCAGGGAAATTAAACCTTTAAACTCAACCAGACATGGATGGTTTCAGTGAAGGTTCTCTTTAAAGAGAGACTACCTGTTCTTACCATAGACTCTATACACTCATGGGCCACTTTATTATGTACATCTTGCTAGTACTAAGTTGGAACCCCCTTTTCCTTCAGAGCCTCTTCATGGCACAGATCCAACAAGGTGCTGGAAACGTTCTTCACAGATGTTGCTCCATGTTGACCTGACAGCATCACACAGCTGCTGAACATCCATGATGAGAACCTCCCGTTCCACCACATCCCAAAGGTCTCTGGACTGAGATCTGCTGACTGTGGAGGACATCTGAGGACAGTTTGAGATGACGTGAGCTTTGTGACATGGTGTGTTATCCTGCTGGAAGCAGCCATCAGAAGATGGGTACACCCAAAGTGTGCCGATATCCTCCACACCATTACACCACCACTACCAGGAGCAGCCTGAGCTG
>VUQH01071558.1:1550-16313 GCA_015106775.1 Etroplus canarensis | reverse complement strand
TGCATGCTAGATCATAACCTGATGGTACGTTTCTGTGTTCATTACTCCATTAATTTTAACAAGATGTCCAACGCCACTGGCTGAAATGCAGCCCAAACTATGACAGAGCCTCCACCGTGTTTTACAGATGGCTGTAGACTCTCACTGTTAGACCTCTCTCTTTTGAACCAAAAATGTCAGATTTGGATCCATCCCTCCATCAGACCTGTTTCCACTGATGTTCAGTCCACTTCTTTTCTCCCTGTTTCCCTTCCTTAAGAATGTCTTCTTGACAGCCACCCTTCCACTGAGACCATTTCTGATTTTTTCCCTGTTTCTTAAGGACATGACTTTTAGTTGTAGTTCACAGGTCGGTGTTTAGTAGCTTAAAACCTCTGAAAATGGTCAGGTGCAAGGACTGGACTGAAAATGAGTGCAAAAGCAGACAATGTACATCGATTTGAAGGTAAAATAGGGTGTGGCACTACCCTACTGAGTAAATTCAGACAGCTGAACTGCTGACTCTTCAACCTTGCTTTTCTGTCACTCAGCTGTGGGGATGTTAGTTCACTAAGAGGCTGCAAGGTGTCCTAAATCTGATTGTTTAGGTCATAAGTGAGCTGAGGTAATACGTCAGCAGCCGGTTGTTGGACTGAACCCTGACAAAGACAGAGAAGATAACACCAGAGAGTCTGAGGGCAGCCTGTCTTTCTGTTTTTGACGACTCATCCAGGTGTTACTTCTCACATGAACAAACATGCCTGAGAGTCTTCTAAGTGGCCCTCAGGCCCAACCCAGGACCTCAGTTAGGCTGGGTCCAAGTTGTAACTATGTGTTTAAATAATGCTGTGCCTGAAGAGGGCCGTCTACAAAATGTTGTGTGTCAACACAAGAGAAAGAAAGAGAACTGGATTTAGAGTTGGAAAACTGCAGCAAATAGCAGACTTTGGTGAGAACCGGATGTTTTTCTTTAAAACAGGACATTTAAAAATGCTGAGTGTGTATTGAGTCCAACTCCTCAGGTCTTGCCTCACTAGTTTGACATTTTACAGACAACACAATTCATTTAGAGACAATTTTCACTGGTATTATTGAGCACTGGGTGAGCAGGTGTTTGTACCGGTGGCAGGTTGCGTCCGATGGGTGGACTGTCCTTCTGTTTCTGGTAGGTCTTCCTCAGCAGCTCCAGTTCCTGACTGTAGCGCTGCAGTAGCAGCAGGTAGTGCTTCTTCAGGTCCAGATGAACTGTTGGACCCGACTCAAACAGAGCCAGCAGTTCCAGCAACCGCTCCGCCTGAAACACAGACACAGATCTCTTTTTCCAAAGTTTGTGGTTTATACAAAGTGACTTCCCAGCTGTAGGATGAGAGCAGGTCCTTTTACAGTTCTGATTGGGGTGAACTCACAGTGAGAGACTGACGGAACCAGAAGTCCAACACAGACTGAAGAGACTGGAACAAACCGTGAACTTGGAGCTGGAAGTCCGCATAGTCACTGTCAAACTGAGACACACAGAGGGAGGGCGCTGTGTTTACATCACTTCAGAGGTCATTGCACTGACCTATATTCATTTCTCAGGAATGAACCACAACCACTGATAACCAAAAACAGTTCACGTGAAGACTTTGGAATCATGAGCCTGTCTTCACTGATCCCTTTCAAAATGTGCCTGAAGTCACAGTTGGAGACAAACACAGGCTGATTGCACTAACAGCACACACATTGTTGTGTTTCATGTCTTTATTGAGCACACTGAGTCATCAGTCACCGTGCAGGCAGAAACGCGAACCTCTGTGCTAACAACTTCTTAAAAAGCTACCCGGAGTCACATGTTACAGTTATGCTGAGAGTTATCCTTCTTTAAATAAAGACCTACAAAGTCTGCCTAATGACCAAGTTTGCACAACTCAAGAAGATTGGCTGGTGTTTCCTCACAACAACTTTCACTTCAGATATGCCACTGGCTGGGTCTTCTAATCATCCAATCATCTTCTGCCATATATACTGATCTTTGGCATCACAGCACTGTCAGACTGCAGAATCACCTAGTCATTTAGTAATGTTCCTATTTTTTATAAACCACCCCAAATTCAGGCGCCAAAATCATCTCAACCTATTCTCAAACTTAAAATGTGTAAGAAGCACTGTTCGCTGGCTTGTAGCTCGGCATGGAATGCGAGGCACCCAGTGGGCCACTTTTAGTAAGTGAGATGCTGATGCTCATCACACCTCAGAAGAGGTGTTACTTGGCAGCAGGACGGTGGCCATGGAAGTTGGAATCCATTAAGGGGGTGACGACTCAGCCCAGGTGGAGCAGCCGCGTGTGCAGATCTTGGTGGTAGTAGCAAAAATTCAAACAAGACCTTTGAAGGCCGAAGTGGAGAAGAGTTCCATTTGAACAGCAGCTGAACATGAGTTAGTTGGTCCTAAGGGATGGGCGAACGCGGTTCGGATTACTTAAAATCCTCATCAGCACTTTCAAAAATACTTTTTGTATTTTGGTGATAAAGGGGGGTTGATACAAAATCTCTTAAATGTTTCTTCTGTTTTTCCTTCTTTGTGTTTTTCTTTAGTATTGTTAACACATGTTTTGATCTGGGCTGGATTTTTATAGAATACACAGCAGTTTAATCACCTCCAGCTTGCGGTGGTCCAGGAGGTCGTAGGTCTTGGATTTGGTGGTGGAGATGACGGTCTGGAAGCGAGCACAGATCTTCTCCACGCCCTCCACCTGAAATACACCTGGTCTGCATTAGAATCAGCCTCAGTCAGCGTGACAGAGAAGTTCATTCAGACTCAGCTCCTGCTGGTTTAACGTCTGACGTTCTTTAACAAACCGTCACCAGGGGCGAGTGGACAGGTCAAATGAGTCATACCTGAAAAACTGGATACTTCTAGGTCATTTATGAAGAAAGGAACACACAAACTGATAAAAGTATATATTAACTGCACCAAAAAATTATGAAAATAAAATAGGGTATTAATTAATATGTACCTTGAGCTGCTCCCTCATATTTTCCCCAAGGGGGCGCCACAATCCACATCGGTAAAATGGCAGAGGTTTTGTGCCGGATGCCCTTCCTGACACAACCTTCCATCGTGAGTGAGGCTTTTGTCCCCACCTGGAATAATATTAATTTGTCATTTATGATTACAATTTTTCATTTACTTTGCCCTGCAGTAATTTCATTCTTTCATTCATCTTCCACTAATCTTATTCAGGATCCCAGGGGGCGCTGGAGCCTATCCGAGCTGTCATGGGATGAAGGGCAGGGTACACCCTGGACAGATCGCCAGTCTTAACCTAGCACGGGGAGAACATCCCACACAGAAGAGTCAGAGCTGGCTGGCTGTTGGATTCGAACCTGGATCCTCTTGCTGTGAGGCAACAGTGCTAACCACAATTCCCTTTTTTAATTTTACCGTGTTATACCATCACTTTTGTATTTATTACCATATCTTATTTAATGGTCCACAAGACTTGTTAATACATTCCTGTAGCATAGTGGTATACAGATTTACAACATTACGAGCAAAAGGTCCCTGGTTCGATTCCAGGTGGTGGAACAAGCCCCTCTCCTTATGGAGGGTTGTGTCAGGAAGGGCATCCAGCATAAAACCTCCGCCAAAATACCTATGTGGATTAATCCACTGTGGCGACCCCTTGGGGAGAATACAAGCGAGCAGCTGAAGGTACAATCACTGTTAAAAGTATTTTTTAATTTCTGTTTTTATTCTGTATTTCCCTTTACCTCCATCCACCTTACATTTATTTACTCTGTTTATTTATTTATTTCTATCGTTTGGGAACTCAAATGAGTGAAAGTGTGTTATGGGCTAAACTTTTTTGTGTATTGGTGAAGGTGGATGAGTTTAAATACCTGGAACAAAGACAACGGACAGAGCACAGGAGAGGTGAAGAAGAGAGTGCAGGCAGGGTGGAGTGGGTGGAGACGAGTTCCCACCGTCGCCAAGTGCTTGCCCATAGGGGATCATCGGATTGTTGGGGTTTTCTCTTTAACACTGTAGTATCTTTACCCTGCAGTGTGAAGCGCCTCGAGGCGACTTTTGTTGTGAATTGGTGCTTTATAAATAAAACTGAATTGAACTGAACTGAGAGTCAGGGGTGCTTTGTGACAGAAGGATAGCAGCAAGAGTGAAAGGGAAGGTTTACAAGACGGTAGTGAGACCTGCTGTGAGTTTGGTTAGTTTGAGTCAGATTAAACATTATCTGACAGCCCATCATCCACCTTCATGTTCTGCAGAGCGGCCAGGCTTTCCATTGTGGACGCCATGTCAGCGATCTTCTCCAGGCGGTGGCAAAAAGCGTCAAACTTCCCAAAGATGTAGTTCTCACTGAAAACAAAGATACGTTTAACAAAAGGTGATCGTGCTGCTGATCAGATGAGGCGGGCAGCGTCAGTGATCAGTTACCTGAAGTCAAACTGTCTGCTTTCTGGGTTTTCTCTCAGTTTCTCTCTGACCCTCTGGAAGCTCTTCTGATACTCTGCGTTCAGATTACAGCACTCAGCGATTCGCTGCAGCAGCGCCGGCCTGAGATGTACACACACACACAAACTGCCGATGTCAATTAAATCTTTAAAATGGATGTACCTTCACAGGTAGACCAAAGCCAGGTAGTTCCAGGAGTTCTAAACCCTGAATATAAAATGTGAGCACCGACTCAGTTTTCTGTTCTTGGGATCGGTCCAGTGGTGGAAGGTAACAATACAACTTCAGTACTTTACTGAAGTGTAGTTTAAATGTATTTTATGGGGACAAAATTATAAATGAGAAGACTGTTTGGGACACCAGTCTTCTCTAAATTAAAGAACTATAATAGAGTCCAAGTCATGGATTAAATTTAGTCCAAGACTAGAAGAAGAAGTCACTGAAGTTCATTATTAACCAGAGTGTAGATGTTAAAATAGCTCATGACTCTCCAGTTTACTGGTTACTGTAATGTGCGAAGTACAGAAAGGAAGTCATAAGTTTTCTTGTCGTTGGTTGGCTACATCACACACACTAGTGACAGTTAATTAGATTTACAATACCTTATTAATCCCAGGGGGAAATTACTTAAAATCCACCAGGACGTCAAGGACGCGGTCCTCGTCCTTGACCTCGCTTAAGACATTATTATGTCACAAATAAAGCTAATCACAGCATTTGTGTATAGGTGGCGAAGAGGCACAGGTAAACACTCATTTTATGTCAGTACTCTGGATTGGGGAGTTTGTGGCTCAGGAGGAAGAGTGGGTCATCTTCTAACAGGAAAGTTGGCAAATTGCTCCTGATGCACCCATCAGAGTGTGAATGTGTGGGTGAATGGATGAATGAGGCTTGTAGTAAAAAGCACTTTGAGTGTTCAGAGTAGAAAAGTGACATACAAGCACCGTTCCATTTACTCTAAGGAGTAGTGATTCTCGTGAAAATGGAAAGGTGCTCATAAAACGACAGTGACCTCAGTCACGCTTTGGGTGGAGACCCGTTAGGTGATCGCTGTGGGTAGATTTGGTTAAATTCTGACCAACACTGCAGGAGGAGGAGGGGTTCTTGTGAACTTTGGACGGACAGATGGACAGACGGACAGATGCCTCGTCAAAACTAAGCCTATATGCCCCGCCCTAATGTGACTGTCAGTGAAAATGAGTTTGATGGCCCTAATCTACACTGACCTCCCTGTGTTTGAAGTTTATAAGCTAGTCAGATTTTCTAATCTGGTCTGCTCTGATCTGCATCATCCCGTGTTGATAACTCATGCTTCATCTTACCTCAGCCAGCCTGAGCTTCTAACCTTCACTTGTTTAATTGCTTTTCTTCTCTAATGGAAACCTGTTTGATTTTCTCTCCACACGTCTGCACTAATCAGGTCTACAGTGTAGTCCAGGACCTGCTGTGGTCCCAGATGTGGGTCACGCCCTGCGACAGGTAGCTCCTGCAGGTGGTGATCATCTGGTTGGTGACCTTGAGCAGCAGCGAGGTCATCCTCTCTGAAGTGTTGTAGTACTGGGAGACGGTGTGGATCATCCTGACGCTGGTCATCAGACGGGGAATGTGCTCCAGCATGCTGGTCTGTGGGAGTGGGAGAGAGGTTACTGCAGCTTCTGTCCAGTTAATGAGAGCAGGAACCTTCTTCAGTGTGAGGGATTACACAGGCTGTCGTTTTAATGAAGCAGCAGTGATGAGGTCTCACTGCAAAATTTTATTTTTGATGGTTTCTTCACATTGATTTGAGCTCTTTAGAATCAGTGAGCTTCAGGGTCTCTCCAGTGCAGTGCTTTACACAGTCACCTAACAAAAGGTCCCTGGTTTGATTCCCGGTGGGGACACGAGCCCCTCTCACCATGGATGGTTGAGCCACAGCCCGCTGTGGAGACCCCTTGGTGAGAATACAAGGGAGCAGCTGAAGGTACATTTATTTAGCTCTGTGAGCTTTTTTCCCTTTTTTGTTTTTGCTTGCATGGTTTTGGAAAACTCAACAATGAAAGAAATTAAATTATTATCATCATTAATGTTAGCAGTGTCAGTAGCAGTTCTATTATTGATATTACTTTAAGACACCCAGTTCATACACATGGTCTCAGGCTGTTCTAAAGTTGTTCACAGAGTAAATGTACCTCTAGCTGTTCCTTTGTATTCTCCACAAGGGGTCGCCACACCAGATGCCCTTCCTGATGCAACCCTCCATGGTGAAAGGAGTGTGTGTTCCCACCTGGAATTGAACCAGGGACCTTTCGTAAGGTGTCTCCTCTGATATGCTTTCTTCTAGGCAGCATCTTTAAATCCAAATAACTAAGAATTCAAATGTTTTGTCTTTTACTGTTTTTGACACAGAGAGAAGAAAAGGACGACATGAAGAGTTTATTCTCACAGGAGTGCATTTCCCCAGCGATCCAAAGACCTTGTCCAGGGTGTCAAGATACTTCACATTGTCCTTTGCCTCGTTAGCTACCACAGTGATGTCTCTGTCCTGATGTGAGCAAGAAAACAGCCATGAGATCAGCAACATCAGTCTAACATCTGCAACCTGAACTGTTTTCAGGCGCTGACCAGGTCTCTCCACGCCTGCAGTGTCCGCGACTTGGCAATCTGCAGAACTCCCAGAGTCCTTTTCACCTGAGGACGCTTCACTTCCTCCATCAGACTGAAACACACACACACACACACACACACACACACACACACACAGTAAACATGGAACAAAACATGATTCAAAACTTCAGGAGTTAAACGCATCAGATAAGAGAAAATACAAAGAAACTAAAGCAACTTTTTTCAGCAGATCAAAAAAATTTGGTTCACAGCATCCAAAGAAATAAAGGTTGAACAGAACACTGCACACAACACATTCAAACAAAGCAGATCAAAGTTCAAACTATGAAAAAAAAAATTAAATCAATAAGTCAAGGTTAAAAGAAGAAACCATGAGAACAGACTCACTCAAATGACCGGGAACCATTCTGAAAGTGCCAAAGCAAAGAGACGTGTCAAGAGGAGATTTAAATGTGTCCAGTGTAGGAGCAGCCCTGATCATTAAGGTCATTAAGAAGGAACGACCCCCTGTGAGCTTCAGCCTTAACTTTGGGACCAATACGAGTCTCTGATCAGAAGACTTCAGTGATCTTTAAGGAACATGGGGCATAAGACGCCTGATAGATAGGGTGGAGCCAAAAACAAGTAATAAAATCTTCAACTCCATCCATCACTCAATCAATCGCTACCAGCTTTGAACATCTGCACACTGAAAGAGTTGCTCATTCTTCTTTGTAAAATAGCTCAAGTTCAGTCAGATTGGATGGAGAGCGTCTGAACACCAATTGTGCACATGAACTCTGTCTTGCTTCTACTCTCAGAGCTTCTGAGAGAAACCATTAGAACGAATGTTTGGCAAACTGAGGTTAGACTGAACAGAAAATCTGAGAACTACTAACAAATGAGCTGAAACCAAAGACCAAAGGCATTCATCTACCTGTTGAAGGTGACCATACGTCTCTTCCAATGCTCCAGCTCAGCTGACGGCCCGACATCATCGGCCTCCTTCCTCAACTGCTCGCTCTCCGTCAGCACCTGCTTGATCTGATCGATCCACAGAGACACCACACCCTCCAGATGTTCCACCAACTCGTTGTTACTGGCTGAGAGCACAAAAAGACATGAATTGGTCTATCACTTCTTTTAATCATATGTTTACCTTATTTACCACAGTCTCATTGTTTGGGTCACTTGTGAACTGAACAGTGTTGGGTTCGGTGGTTGACCTTTGTACCTGCAGCTCTGTAGTCAGCAGGGCTGCTCAGCTGGCTCATGGCGTCAGGAAGCTCCACGTGCTGCAGCTGGAATTTTCTCTCCATGCTGACTCTGGCTGAGCGCAGATTACTTACAAACTGATCCACTGAAGACAGGAAGGACTGGACGTGTGGACACGAGGCACCATCCTGCAGGGAGCCCCACGTCTGGACACGGTCAGAAGTCAGCAGTGAAAACAAAGTTTAGAGTCACTCTTATTTTCATCGTCCATACCTCAGTTTACTGATTTGATTTGAGCTTCATTTACAGAACAGGCAAAAGTCACAAAATAATTCTCCCCACCATCACCAAGTGCAACTCATTTAATTGCAGGGGTTCTCTCTAATACTGCTTTTAGAATAAATCCAAAGTATTCCCAAATAAAACCCCTCCTAATAGCTGAAAGAGTCTGACTTTGTGTTATCGTGGTCAGTAAAACCATACAGGAGTGGGTGATGTTGTGTACCTGCGGTGACCTGAGAGCCGGTAGCATGATATGAGTCAGCAGAGATTCCAGGCTGTTCAGGATGCTGCCATCACTACAGTCCAACATGCCAAAGTTCACCTCCTGGAATCAGGACCAGCAGAGAAGGAAGAGGGGTTATAGCTGCATCGGCTTTTACAATTCTATTAAGTTCCGTGGAGGCCCGAGCAGTTTTAAAGATTTCTACAAAAGGAGGCAACCAGGTCAATTACTGACCTGCTGTATGTTAGCGGTGGTTATGGCCTTCTCAGTGGTTCTCAGGAAGAACAAACACTTCCCCAGTAAAGGCTGGAAAATGCAGAAAGAGCTAGTTTAGTTTCATTTTATGTGGTGCAGACAGAGCAGTTCTACTACACTCTGCCACCACAGTTTAGGACGACTCTTCAAGTATGGAGCTGTTAAGCTTTTTCTATATCATACACTCATATACAGTCACATGACAGCAACTCAATGACTTTAGGCATGTCAGCATGGTCAATATGACCTGCTGAAGTTCAAAGCCAGCATCAGAATGATGAGGAAAGGTGAGTTAAGGACTTTGAACATGGTTTGAGTGTTTCACAGACTGCTGATCTGCTTGGATTTTCCCACACAACCATCTCTATGGTTTACAGAGAATGGTCTGAAACCTTTTCCCCCAGTTCTCTGGGAGAAATGTCTTGCTGAGGTCACAGGTCAGAGGAGAATGGACAGCCTGCTTCCAGCTGATAGGAAGGAAAGCAAACTTCAAGAGCTACGTGTTGCAGCCAAGGTATGTAGAAAAGCATCTCTGAATGCGTAACATCAGACCTTGAAGCAGAAGGGCTACAGCAGCAGAAGACCACACAAGGTACCACTCCTGTCTGCTGAGGCCACCAAATGGAACAATAGAAGATTGGTCTGATGAGTCTCCATTCCTGCTGCTACATCCAGATGGTCCAGAGGTTGGTGTGAACACCACGAAAGCATGGATCCATCCTGCCTTGTATAACCAAATAAACCCTGTGAGGCCAGAAGCTCAGGCTTCAGACTGCTCTAAATACCCAGTCTCAGTTTTTCTGGGCTTGGGTGTATATGATGTCATGCCCATGTTTCTGAAATTTTCATGTCTCTGTTGTGCCACATCAGAGCTACCAGCTGTTATCAGGTCCAAAATGTTGCCAAAGACCAGGACAGACTCATCCCAGAATGAACTTTATTTACTTCAGAAACCACAAACCCTTTAAAACCACCTTCAGGCGGAGGGTTATTAGCACATAGCCTTTTAGCTCAAGTTCTGATTAATGCTTCTTTACATTCTTGCTCCTTGAAGAGGTCAAAGCTCCACCCACACTTGTAGTATATATTTACTTTATGGCTTGTTGTTCTGCATGTGTGGCTGGAGCTTTGACCTTCAGCCTTTCGCCTGTCTCTGTAATCTACTGTTTGCACAAGGAGCTTTTGATCACCTTGATCACCACTAAACAAAGCAGCTCATAAAGTTCTTATCCATGGAAACACAACACAGACTCATTATCTCTGAACAGGACAATACGGAGCTCAGCATTGTTCTGAGCTCAAAGGGAAACTAAATGCAAAGTTTGTTGACATGTAGTCAGACCACAGGAGCCCTGAGAGACATGAAGTGGCTTCAGATTGCAGCCCTGCACGGAAAAGCTGGAGATTCTCAAATGAGGTGAGACGAGGAAGAAAGCCGACCTCAGAGCTTCCTGTGGTGAGGAAGAGCTTCTTCTGAGCCACGGCTGAGTTCGGTGCATCCACAAAGGAAGAGTGACTGGAGGACAGACTCTGGGGAGAAAGGCGGATTTTAAAATATGTCGACAAAAGATACAAAGAGGAAGAGAGCAATAATGAGAAAAGAATAAAAAGATGAAGGATTACCACCAATAAAAAAGGCATTTAACATCCAGGCCCAGGCGCTTGAGGTAGGTCTGGAAACGTGATAAAAAGCCTTCATGTTACTGGGCTAAAGATACTAAAAATACACCAACACGCATCCACAGATCAATTATTTCACTAGCCACACGAGTACAACAACAGGTACATCAGGTTCTTTAGCCTCTAGAGGCAGCGGTGAGTAAAACATTTAATTACGCCTTTAAGGACATCATCCAGGAAGTACATAGCCCCAAATGGTAATTAAAAGACAGAGTAAACACAAGAAATAGAACAGATACACTGAAAGTACATCAGTGTCAAATACACAGAAATATCTGATGAAATACAACAATGCAGGTCAACTTTCATCATGCATACAAAACAATGACCCTAAGTTAGGACCAGCATACTGACTATAAAAACCTGAGAGGCCTAAGTCCCCATAGAGCGGGGTAGTCTTCAGAGCCTGAATCCTGCACGCCTCTCTTGGTTTGAGGCGTTTGATTTTGTTCTCACCCCTGACATTAAAACAATACTTTACAAATGTGACACTCTGAGGGTTGAATCATGCTCATGATGTGCTACCACCTAGTGTTTGGTCCTGGGATAATTCAAGTTGGCTTTCAGTCCCTACCCAAAGCTCGTGACCACAGATGAGGGGAGGAACATGGATCAACCAGTTAATCACTTTCACGCTCAGCTCTCTCATCACCATGACAGACCAGTCAGTCTGGCACTCCACTCTGCCCTCACTCGTGAACAAGACCCTGAGATACTTAAACTCCTCCATCCAGGGCAGCAACTCACTCCCAACCTGGAATGAGGACTCCAACTGTTCCCAGCTGAGAACTGCAACCTCAGACTCGGAGGTGTAATTCTCATCCCAGCTGCTTCACACTCAGCTACAAACTGTCCCAGTGCAAGCTGGACAGTGTAGACTAGTAATGTCCAAGTTTTTCTTCATAACGTGTTTGATCAGGACAATGTCTCTGCTAGCAAGTCGATACACATGGATGTGTTTTTAATGTCTTTTGTCCAGTAAAGAAAGGCCTTTTGTCACTTCTCTAAACCTACCTTAAGTATGGACACTGGTGGTTTGAGGGACACCAGGAGCACCCCCCGTTAACAGAGTGAAGGTAGACAAGAGAAAAAACACAGAAGAACTGTACGTATCACTCATTTATACTGAAATATAGTTTAATGTGGGAAAAGTTACCTGCGTCATATTCTGATAAAAGAAAATCAGCTTCTTGGATCCATTCGGAGCAAAGAATTCCTCAATCAGACTGAACTGGAAGAGTCAGATATTAATTATCCAAAGGTTACCTGCCAAGAACTGGTTCTTTCTCTGAGCTTTAAGAGCCAGACTGTGAAGTTACTTTGTCATCAGAGATGACGGCATCCTCCACCTCCGGCTCCCCCAGGCCCTCGGCATCTGCCAGTCTGCTGATCAGGTATTTATGGCGGGCATCCAGCGCTGCCCGCCTGTCCTCCTTCATGGCTCTTGCCTGTTTGGCCATCTCTCTCCTCACATCACTGGACAGAAGCATTGTCCTTTTACCAGACACCTGGAGACACATCAGCAGCTAAAAATACTTTACAGTTTCAGAGAGAAAGACAAGTTTGGCCCAAAATTGGCCCATATCTGCAGGTTTCCAAGGACCACTGACTTTGACTAACAGCACTGACTCAGACTGATCGTCACAGGTCCACCTTCAATGGACAGATGTCAGGTGTGCTGTGAAATCTGAGCCACATCTGGACCACATAACATTTTCCAGAGCTGTAACTGGGCGATACGAGCCAAATATAAAAGAACAAATATGACTACAGCACATTTTAAGGTATTGAAAGTATTATAAGTAGTATCTTGAACTTATTAGGAGAGAAGTAGGCTCAGACTTTATTCATGTGGCAGGATGATAATTTATTTGGAATTGTGATTATGCTCGATTGACAAATATTAGTCAAATATCCATTTTTTGGAGCATACATCAAGACATCAATTTTTTTGCTTCATTTATGGGCTCCACCAGTGCGTAAAGGCAATATCTGGCCCTTTATCTGCTAAAGGTCCACTATGTTAACTAGCCACAGTGAACATAGTAAACAGACTGAGGATTTCCTGTCATGTCCATAAGCTACACTATAAATCAAATGTTGCCTGTCAATCACATTTAAAAAATTACCCAAAAAATTGAGTGTACGAGGGTGTGTTGTCATGAATATGCTCAGTCTGTAGTTTCATGACAACCAAGTGTTTTCAGGTGTGAATCACCTAATGAATCAAGAATATAACCCATCCATTTATCTTATTTTTGTCAATCGCAGTTTGTCTGCCCCCTTGTGGCCCATCTGTGTCATGACAGTAGCTACTGGCAACAAAGAGAGCGTTTTCAGATCACCTCTTCTCCATGACTTTTTTGATGACATGTCTGCACCCTGACATAATAGCGCCTCCTTTGGCAGTTGCCGTAACTTATTTCTCACCGAGGTGCCAGCGGTTGGTGAGGCTGCGGTTGCCGGAGAAGTCACATGACTGAAGGTTTTCAGGTTCTGGCCTCCTAATCGCCGGTGTCCTCCACCTGTTGCATCTGGTGATCAGAGGTAAAAAATCAAACAGTGTTTTTCAAATTATTAAATTCACCTATTACAATTTTTGTGAAACAATATTAGAATTTTTAATGTCAGCACTTTAAGAGTAGGCTTCGATTTTATTTTGAGTCTGTGCACCAGTGTCTGTACCTCTGCGGAGGTGTAGTTGAGGAGGTCTGGGTTTGTTAAAGGTTTTGTCTGCTCCCTCTTCCTTCTCTTCTTCCTCCTCCTTTTGCTCCTTTTGTTCTCCCTCAGGACCAGCCTGGGTCTCCAGACCAGGACTGAGGCTCTGTTCTGGAGCAGCCTGGAGTCCCTGCCCTCCTTCCTGTCCTTGTATGACCAGGAAGGGATCAGAGCCATCAAGCCCAGAGCTTCTGGCTTGGGGAGCACTTATGGGATCCTCCCCTTGTGAAGCCTCAGCTGGAGACTGAGAGCCTGGATCTTCCATCTGAGAGTCACAAGATGTTCAAAAAGTTTCAGAAACTTCATTTTTAAAATGTACAGTCCATTAATTTTTTTTATCAAATTTGGAACAGGATCATGTTTCTCATTGTGCTGTGTGAGCTCTACTTTTAACACCCTTGTAAGCCTCTGGAAACTGAAGGGAAAGTCAGATGGAACCTGTTCTACCTGAATGTAGGATTTTAAATACTCAGGTTCATATTTTTGCTCCTTTAAAGCTCCAGAGGTTTTCAGTGGGTAACAGGTCTGGAATGTAGGTGGGCCAGTTTAGCAGCCAGACTCTTGCTGCTGGAATACGAGCACAATGTGGTACTGTCTGGCTGTAAAAACAAGACCTTCCCTGAAAAATCCATCTGGATTGTAGTAAATGGGGGTTCATTGATGTACAAATTACAATTTCAATGTCCTCTAATGACACCAGTATTTTACTTGTCCTCCGTCCATATCAAATGATGCAGTACAAAGTGCTGAATAACTTGCTCATGGCCTCTGATCCATTGTTTTTGGACGTTTCTGAATCCATCATTTTTTAAATCATGACCGCGACTTTTGGAAACTGGGGTTGTACAGTTAGGTTCATGTATTTTGGGATGATTACACTTTTTTTGGGCAATGTTGCCTCTGTGAACCACCACAGTGGATTTTAAATAAAAAGTGTGATTAAAATGTTGACTTTTAGCTTTAATACAAAGGGTTTAACAAAAGAATTGCATGAACTGTAATTACAGCCATTTGTATACATTTTTATACATGTCCCATGATAGTGAGACTCAAATGTAATGGGACAAACTAACACCATTCTAAATATAAGGGTTGTCTTTTATACATGGATGAAAATCCTTTGCAGTCAGTGACTGAAGTCTAGAACATCACCAGTTGCTGTGTTTCCTCCATGCTCTGCCAGGCCTTTACTGCAGCCACCTTCAGTCGCTGCCTGTTCGTGGGTCTCTGCCTTCAGTCGTTGCTTGTTTGTGGGTCTCTGCCTTCACTTTTGTCTTCAGTAACTGAAAGCTGCTCTGTTGGGTTGAGATCAGGTGACTGACTTGGTCATTGAAGAATATCCCATTTCTTTGCCTTGAGAAACTCCTGGGTTGCTT